>PVJN01001216.1:0-150505 GCA_004026805.1 Lasiurus borealis | reverse complement strand
GTCTCCGTACCTCAGCTTTTTGCAGTTCCTCTGGGTGTCTGTGAGCCCCTCTCTTTCCTTCTAGCTATAGAACTTCCACTCAGCCAGCTTTCCTGTGGTTCTGGATGATGTCTGTTCTGTCTTTTAGTTGTAGTTTTGAAATTGTTGTGCGAGGCAGCAGTGTAGGTGTTTACCTATGCCGCCATCTTGGCTCCTCCCCCTCATAGGACTTTTTTTAATTATAGATGATTTTTTGAAATTTCTGTTCTCTCTTTTTTTTTTAAATATATTTTTACTTATTTCAGAAAGGGTGGGAGAGGGAGAGAGAGATAGAAACATAAATGATGAGAGAAAATCATTGATCGGCTGCCTCTTGCAAACCCTCTACCGGGGATCGAGCCCACAACCCAGGCATATGCCCTTGACTGGAATTGAATCTGCGACTCTTCAGTTTGCAGGTCAATGTTCTATCCACTGAGCCCAGCCAGCGAGGGCTTCTTCTATCTCTTATCCTCCCCTTAACTTTATTTAAATATGCTTATTTTTAATATATTTTTACTAGAGGCCCTGTGCATGAAATTTGTGCATGGGGAAAGAGTGTGGGTTGTCCCTCAGCCCAGCCTGCACCCTTTCCAATCTGGGACCCCTTGAGGGATATTGAACCTGCAACCCAGGCATGTGCCCTTGACCGGAATTGAACCCAGGATCCTTCAATCTGCAGGCTGATGCTCTATCCACTGAGCCAAACTAGCTAGGGCTTATGCTTATTTTTAGTAGAGACTTGAGCTTTTAAGTCTCTCCTTAATTATCATCCTTTTGGAAAGATCCACTCTAAGCCATCAAAAGTTAGTTCCCCTATCATGTGATTTTCTTAATATTTATCATAATCTGTCATTCTTTTGCTTATTCATTTATTTGTTGCCATTTGCCTACTAAAATAGTAGCTACCTGAATTATGTTTATCTTGGTTATAGCACTTTTACAAACTCAATACCTGCCATGTGGGAGTTACTCAAATATTTGAGGAATGAGTGGGTAAAAATATTAAAGTCTTACTCATTTTTATAAAGTGGTCATAAATTTACTCTAGATTTAGATATATGTGGACCCTCTGTAACTGTATTAAACTACCTTTTTAGGCTCAGGTATTAATAATACAAAGGTGATTAAGATGTGATTCTTGCTTCTGAGAATTTTTTATTTGAAACGAAGTCCATTAAGCTTCTCTAGTTTTTTGTTTGTTTGTTTGTTTTTTTAAAGAAGCTCTAATCCTGATTGGTGTGGCTTGGTTGGTTGGATTCTCCTCCTATACACCAAAAGGTGTTGAGTTTGATTCTCAAGCAGAGTACAAACCCAGGTTACAGGTTCAATCTCTGGTCAGGAGACAACCTGTCAATCCTTTCTCTCTCTCTCTCTCTCTCTCTCTCTCTCTCTCTCCTCACCTTCCTTCCTCCCTGCTTTCCTCTCCTCTTTCTTCTCTCTAAAAAATTAAATAAGTAGTCCTAGCCAGCTTGGCTCAGTGGATAAAGCGTTAGTCTGCAGACTGAAGGGTCCTACATTTGATTCTGGCCAAGGGCATATGCCTGGGATGTGGGCTCGACCCCTGGTAGGAGGTGTGCAGGAGGCAGCTGATCAATGATTCTTTCTCATCATTGATGTTTCTCTCTCTCCTTCTTCCTTCCTCTCTGAAATCAATAAAAGTATATATTTAAAAAATCAAGTAAATAAAATTATCATTAATTTTTTATAAAAAGCTCTTAATTTTTAGATACTTTCAGAATTTATTCTTCCTCTCTCCTCTCTCTCTCTCTCTCTCTTTCCCTCTCTCTTCCTCTCTCTCTCTATTCCTCCTTCCCACCTTTCTCCCATCCCTTCCTGCCCCTTCATTTAGCTCTCAATCACAATGTCAGTACCATAGTCTAATTATAAAGACTCTTGTCTGAGTCTTTATAAAACATTGATGGAGCCAAAACTGGTTTGGCTCAGTGGATAGAGCATCGGCCTGCAGACTGAAAGGTCCTAGATTCAATTCCGGTCAAGGGCATATACCTTGGTTTCAGGCACATCCCCAGTGGGGGGTATGCAGGAGGCAGCTGATCGATGTTTCTCTCTCATCAGTGTTTCTGACTCTCTATCCCTCTCCCTTCCTCTCTGTAAAAAATCAATAATATATATATATATATATATATATATATATATAAAAATATTGATGGAGCCCAGCTGGCATGGCTCAGTGGTTGAATGTCGATCTATGAACCATGGTTTGATTCCTGGTCAAACCCACCTGCCTAGGTTGTAGGCTCGATCACCAATATGGGCATGCTGGAGGCAGCCAGTCAATGATTCTCTCTCAACATTGATGTTTTATATCTCTCTCCCCCTCTCCCTCTCTGAAATAAATAAAAATATATTTTAAAAATTGAAAAAACATTGAAGGAATATATCACTGCCTTTGAAAAGTGCAAAATATATTTGATTATTTTATTGGACATTTACTAATATTTTTATTTCTTAAATGTTTGACTTGACTGTATGGAATAAAGATGTTTCAAAAGCCTTATTTTTCTGTTGTGCCATTTATGATGTATTTAGAGTTAAAAGTATTTAATGATATGAATTTCTAATATTTCCTTCAAAATTTTGCTGCTATTTCTTTTAGTGCAAAGTAAAATATTTAACATGTAATATAATGTATAATCATACTTAATTGGTTTTGTGTAGGCTGTGCAACAGGTTATTACTAACCTACTAATTGGGCAGATAGAACTTCGTTCTGAAGATTCACCAGATATTTTGCCATATTCTCATGAAAGATGTGTTGAAAAGCTTGTTGTTCCCTTTAGTGAAGAACTTGCAGCCATCCAAAAGGCATATATACAGGTAAGCCATGTTTTTAAAATATGTTTTTGTTGATTTTAGAGAGAAAGGAAGGGAAAAGGAGAGAGAGAGAAACAATGATTGGCTGCCTCCTGCTCACCATTTCTGGGGATTGAGCCTACAACCCAGACATTATTCCCTGACTGGAAATCCAACTGATCACCTCTGGGTACATAAGGATGGTCAACCGACTGAGCCACACTGGTCAGGGCTGGTAAGCCATTTTTATCACAGTTCAAGGTTTCAATAGATAAACAGATAATATAATTATTTTAGTTAATGGATTCTAGCTTAGAATATATAGTTATCATTTTATAATTAATATGTTGGAAAATTCTTTGAAATTAAAAATTTTGAAAAGAGTGCCTTTCTTTGTATACACTGACAAGCTATTAAAGAATAATACAAAATGATCAACTATTTCTTTTTTTTTAATTTATTTTTATTGATTTCAGAGAGGAAAGGAGAGGGAAAGAGAAATAAAAGCATCAATGAGAAAGAATCATTGATCCACTGTCTCCTGCACACCCTCCACTGGGGATTGAGCCTACAACTTGGGTGTGTACCGTTGATCAGAATCAAACCTCAATCTGCAGGCTGACACTCAATCCACTGAGCCCGTGGCTAGGCGATGAACTATTTCTCAAGATAATAATAGCCTTATATGGTTTTGTATTTTTTACTAAGCCTTTTAATTGCAATATTACTCTCCCATACTACACACACACACACACACACACACACACACAGAGCAAAGTGCACAAAACACAAGTGTGCAGCTGAGTGATGTTTCACATAGTGAACACACCCTTAACATGTATCCAGATTCAATCAGAAATTTCTATGTAAGGAAATATACTTTCTATATTTTCCTCGTGGACCCCTTATGTAATAGTATTCTCAACTGGAGGCAGTTTTGCCCATCTGCTAATATTTGGCAATGTCTCTCTCTCTATATATATTATTGTTTAAAGTATTACACATAGTAATACATTGACTTTCCCTCAACCTCCCCTACCCTTCCATCGCATGCCCTCATCCCTCCCCCCTCCTCACCCAGTGTCTTGTGTCCATTGGTTGTGCTTAAGTTGAGTCCTTAGGTTGATTGCCCCATGTTGAGCTGCCAATTGTGAATGCCTCCCCCCCCTCCAATCCCACGTGGTGTTCAGGGTTCAGGGTTCGGGCTCTGGAGGAGGCCGTACGCAAATGAAAGAGACTAGGCAAGAAAATATTAATTTGAGAATTGGGGGCCAGACAGAAGCCCAAGAGAGGACTACACTTCACTCTGGCCTTGTGATATTCCCCCTATAGCTAGCCTTTAGGCAGGAAATTCCAGTAATAGCTCAATGATAGCCCATCAGTAAGGATTTACATAAGACTAAAAGGTAGAAGTTGCTTCAGCTCCCTTTGTCTCAGTTTGACAGTGGGTGCATGGCTCTGACCCTTGCTAGAGCCTCAAGGTTGACCAGCCTTCCGGATTCCTTGTCCACCTCTATCTGGTAGTGAAGGCAATGGGCAGCTTCCAACAGTTGATTTCTTTTCCCCTTCTCTAACACTCTCCAGCCTTCCTGCTGTAATTTGACCATTGGTTCGATGCTTTATTGTATTTGGCAATGTCTTGACACATTTTTGGTTGTCATATCTGAAGAAGATGGGAAGTGGACTTGACATTGACATCTAGTAAGTTTATAGAGGCCAGAAATGCTGTTTAACTTTCTTCAATGAATAGGAGAGCACCCCTAACAACAAAGAATTGTCTTGCTCAAATGTCAATATTATAGCATTGAGAAATTTACACAGTTTCATTGGGAGAAATTTTTGGTAACACATTGTTATTTCTTTAGTTCCTAATTAGCATCATCTTAGGATATGCTAATTATATCTTCACTACCACAGATTAAAGTGGCTTCTTTGCCACCCTTCTCTTTGCATTGAGAGGCAGGATACATTTCCCCTTTCTTAGGATCTAAGCTGGCCCTGCGACTGACCTATAGTATGTGATGTACCTCAAGTTAGCCATGTTAAGAAGAAAGTAGGAATGAGCAGATAAGTAGCTAGAACTGAAAGTGTATACATATGACCCCAGGAGAGCTATTTCAGCTAGTTCCCAGCAATCTGAATCTGAGGCTCTAAACATCAGGAGCAGAATCAAACTGTAGTGGAGGGCAGTTGGGGGTGACCAGGCCTGCAGGGGAGGGCAGTTGAGGGGGGACTGGGCCTGCAGGGGAGGGCAGTTGAGGGGGGACTGGGCCTGCAGGGGAGGGCAGTTTTGGGGAGGGTTGCAGGCCATCAGGAGAGGCCAGTTAGGGACAACCAGGCCAGTAGGGGAAGGCAGTTGGGGGTGGGAGGAACCAGGCTGGCAGGAGAGGCCAGTTGGAGGTGACCAGGCCTGCAGGGGAGGGCAGTTGTGGGTGACCAGGTCAGCATGGGAGGTCAGTTGGGGGCAATTGGTCTTGCAGGGAAACAGACATCAGTCAGGTTGGCAGGGGAGTGGTTATGGGGTGATCAGGCTGGCAGGCAGAAGCATTTAGGGGCAATCAGGCAGGCAGGTGAGTGTTTGGGAACCAGCAGTCCTGGATTATGAGAGGGATCCCAGATTAGAGAGGGTGCAGGCTGGGCTGAGGGACCCCTCTTCCTTCCGCTGTCCCCCCCCCCCCAGTGCACAAATTTCATGCATCAGTCTACAAATTTTTTAATATATATATATATTTTAAAAAAAAGAGCATCCCTATATGGCCTTCGCCAGGTGGCTCAGTTGATTAGAGCATGTTCCTAATGCAACAAGGTTTCAGGTTTGATCCTCTATCAGGGCTCATTCAAGAATCAACCAATGAGCCCTAACTGGTTTGGCTCAGTGGATAGAGAGTCGGCCTGCAGACTCAAGGGTCCCAGGTTCAATTCCAGTCAAGGGCATGTATCTTGGTTGCAGGCACATTACCCAGTAGGGAGTGTGCAGGAGGCAGCTGATCAATGTTTTTTTCTCATTGATGTTTCTAACTCTCTATCCCTCTCCCTTCTTCTCTGTAAAAAAGAATCAACCAATGAATGCATAAATAAGTGGAATAACAAATCATTTCTCTCTCTCTTCCCCTCTTCCTATAAAATTAATTTTAAAAATGCAAATAATTTATTACATATGGCTGTAGTGTATCTTCATCTTCTCTTTTTTCTTTTGCTGTGGCATTAAGTTCAATCCTTTATTAGGACCTTTTGTTTGCTATTTCCTCTCCCTAGAATGCCCCTCAGACCTCTCATGCTAGACACACCTCATCATTCAGATGTCAAGTATTACCTTTTCAAAGAGATCTTTCTTAATGATGACTCCTTTCCTCTCAAAAAGTCTGTAACATTATTGTTTTAGGTTCTTTTTTTTTTTAAATATATTTTATTGTTTTTTTTTGCAGAGAGGAAAGGAGGGGGATAGATACATGCCCTTGACTGGAATCAAACCTGGGACCTTTTAGTCTGCCGATGCTCTATCCACTGAGCCAAACTGGTTTTGGCGTGTTTTAGGTTCTTAAATGCATTTACCATAATTGAAATTCTCTACTTTCTTTGTTCAACTTATTTATTATTTGCCTCCCTTCTTTGTATATGAAGTTTATGAAAACAGGGATTTCTTTAGTCTTAGCCTTAATATCCCCAGCATTTAGAACAATGCCTGATATATAATATATGCTTAATAAATATTTTTTAAAAGAATGAATCAACAAATAAAATTAAATGTACTAAAAGCATTTTGATTTAGTCACTAGTCTACAGGTTTTTTCCTATGTGCCAGATCTTGTTTTAGTCACTGAAGATACAACAGAAATCAGGGTCATCTTTTCATTGTGCTTAGACTTAGAAAGGGAAGCAAATTAAAAAAATAAACAGATAAACACATATGTCCTTCACTTACAATTGGATCTAACAGAAGGTTGTGTTGACTCTCATATGGGTATTATCTAAATTCTTATTATATGTAATTATATAAATTATAATATTTACATTATTGTAAGCAAATGTTCTTTAAAATTTTTATCATTATCTTTTTGTATTTATTTGAACATTTAGGACAGATTTTAATATATAGTTAACATTATTATTTCAGTATGTGATAAAATGATTATATTGGAAAAAGAACTTTAAAAGAAACCTAACTAAATTTCTTTGTAATTTGCAGATTTTGGAAGCATTTGCCAGTTCTTTGATTCAGAGGAATCTTTTAATGAGAAAGGATATCCCCAATCTAACAAAATATCAGATCATTCTGGCAAGAGATCAATTTAGGAAAAACCCACCTGCAAATATTATGGTAGGTAATTTAAAATAAATTTTGATAAAAGATTAAGTTTTGACTCAGAGTCAGAATGAAATGGAAATAATGATTGTTTTTTTTAATATAATAGCTCATCAAAAATTCAGATATGATTTATATAGTTTATAAAAGCATGAAAAAACTGAACAAGAATATGATTTAATGATTTCAATTATGATAAATGTATCTTAGCCCAGCCAGTGTTGCTCAGTAGTTGAGCATTTACCCATGAACCAGGAGGTCATGGTTTGATTCTAGGTCCTGGCACATGCCTGGGTTGTGGACTTGATCCCTAGTGTGTGTGTGTGTGTGTGTGTGTGTGGTGGGAGGAAGGTGAAGGAGGCAGCCAATCAATGATTTTGCTCTCATCATTGATGTTTTTATCTCTCTTCCCCTTCCTCTTTGAAATCAATAAAAATACATTAAAAGAAAGATAAATTTATCTTAAAAATTTTAATTAAGCATTGGTCTTTTAGTTCATTTCTGTTTTACAAAGTCAAAGGGCCATGCTTGAGGGTAGATCCTAACTAACTTTTAGATCCATAGCATTTTATCTTAACTCTTAAAATGGAGGTTAGAAGAAACATCACAGTAAGTTTCTTATTTTCTAATCTTCATAGAAAAAGGCAGGTAGGAAGATATCCATCAAGCTAGCCAAAGTCAGGAGATGCTCACAAGTACAAAAAGGCACCAAGTCATTCTTGGAACTGAGAAGGAATTCTTGTGCAAAAGATCAGAAGTGAATCAATGAAAGTATGGAGACTGTGAACAGGCCAATTTGGCTGAGGAAGTCAAAGATGATAATTAATCTAAGTGTAATCACATGGGAGGAACTTTAAATGCTCCACCAGAAATATGGACTTTACAGTGTGGGGAACCATGAAGGGACCCTTTTCTTTGAAATTGCAGTGTAATATACTCAACTTTAATAAAATATTTTTAAATTTCTGCTATGAGATAAAGATTCATTGAAATTTTAAATAGTAAATCTAAAACTGTTGAACCTGATCTTACTGAGGACAATTTATATTATACAGATAAGTGATTTTTACCCTTTCAGGCAATTAAGCTATCATTTAAAAAATTTTATTTTGTTAATTTTAGAGAGAGAGCACACGAGAGAGAAACATTGATTTGCTGTTCCAGTTATTTATGCATTCATTGCTTGATTCTTGCATGTACCCTCACCAGGGATTGAACCTGCAACCTTGGCATATTGGGATGATGTTCTAACCAACTGAGCTACCCAGCCAGGATGAGGCTGCCATTTTAGGGCATTTATCACTATCCTGGAAACATTTTAAGTGATTTATTACTGATGTTAAATGCTACTAAAAATGTAAGCTAGTAATGGAGAATGATTAAATATATTCTCAATAGTCTTTTTTAAAAATAATTTATTATGTAGATAGACCTGCTGCTATATGCTCACATATGGAATGTGTACTTCCCTTTCCTTGAGAGTATTGGTTACAAGCATAAGAACACTGCACCAAATCCCCTGGATTCAAAATGCTGGCTCTATTACTTACCATATATATGAGGTTCTTCATCTGTAAAATGGGCATAACAGGTAGTACCTACTTCCTAGGTGTCGAGATCAAATGAATTTGTACAAGTAATGTGCTTATAAAAGTGTCTCCTCAGTTTCAGATGTTATTTTGGCATGTGTACTTGGTGTTAAATAGTTTGATTGTTTATTCTGACCCTATAAAATTTGTGAGGATAGGCCTATATCTGACTTACTTTCCATTGTGTCCCAAATGGTTAGTTTAATGCTTGACACATAGTAGATACTTATTAAATAGTTTTGAAAGACAAACGAAACTATACTGTATACTGCTAATAATCCTATATAATAAAACTAATATGCAAATTGACCAAATGGCAGCAAGACTAGTTGCTATGACATACACTGATGCTCAACACAGGAACTGTCCCCTGGTGCTCAATGTGCTCCCACAGGGGGAGCACCACTCAGCCAGAAGCTGGCTCATGGCTGGCGAGTGCAGTGGCGGTGGCAAGAGCCTCTCCCTCTTTTGCTGCAGGCGGGTGGTAAAGAGTGAGGGATCCCGGATGTGAGAAGGATGTCCACCTGCCAGCTTAGGCCTAATCCCCAGGGATATCTGGCCTAAATCGGCAGGTGAACATCTCCCAACTAGTCCTAGACAGCAGAAGGTGCAGGCCAGACTGAGGGGACCTTCCTCCCCATGCATGAATTTCATGCACCGGGCCTCTAGTTTACCAATAAAGGAAAAACAGTGTACGGTAAATGGTTTCCCTGTTACCTATTCTCTTTAAAATTTAAGTTTCCTGTTGAATTAAAGAAAAAGGTGTGAAAGGACATGTTACATGGAAAAATACATTGGCACCTTTCCATACCACCATCCTATGGACATTAGTAGAACCATTAAGTTCTATATGGAACATGTATCTTCATTTATTTTCTCTGGTTAAATTTGTATATGCTTATTTTTTTAGGGAATACAACAAGGTATAATTGAAGGAGAGTTTGCTCTTTGTATTAGTTTATATCATGGTTATGAATTATTGCAGCAAATGGGAATGAGATCACTATATTTCTTCCTTTGTGGAATTATGGATGGAACTAAAGGTAAATGAAAGAAATACACATATAATATTGGCTGAAGTTGAACATTTTGGTTTACTTAAAAATACTTTTAAAAAGCAATGAAATGGTTTTATAACAAATGGTTTTATTTTTTCTTTGATTTTGCTAAATTGCTGGAAAGAAACAAGCCATTCATTAATACATATGTGAATGTGGAACTGAAAAAAAGTTTCTGGTTTTTATGTTTAAATTTGAAAAACTTACTTTCATTGTTAAAGATTAATTTTTAAATACGTAATAAGTGATTAATTTTGCTATTAAGTTTACTTACTGGGAAAACCTTTAATTTCTAAAGGAATGACTCGTGTGAAAAATGAACTTAACCGAAATGAGGACTTCATGAAACTCTATAACCATCTAGAGTGCATGTTTGCACATTCACGTAGTACTTCAGCAAGTGGCATTACTACTATCAAAAGAGGTCTGTTTTCTTTCTTTTAAAATTGTATATTGTTTCCTCTTCATCAGGGTTAATTTTGAAATTTTGCTTCATTGATCCACGTATCTATAGTTATATTTTGGTAGCAGTAGACCTATCAAATGATAGAAGTTGGATAAGTAGAAAAAATAGATAAATAAAATACAAAACACAGGATAAATATACAAGCAGTGTGTGTGTGTGTGTGTGTGTGTGTGTGTGTGTATGTGTGTATACATACAATAGAAGTTAATAGTTATTACTGATAGTGAAAACATTCTTAGAACTACCAAAAACTTATTTATAGCTAAATTAAATATTTATTTTTTCCCTTCTATATTGTTGCTGATTCCTATTTTAGATTCTCTCTCAGAATGAAATTTTCATAAAAATTCAAAGTTTATTTTACAGCCTTAACTGGTTTGGCTTAGTGGATAGAGCGTCGGCTTGTGGACTGAAGGGTCCCAGGTTTGATTCTGGTCAAGGGCATGTACCTTGGTTGCGGGCACATCCTCAGTAGGGGATGTGCAGGAGGCAGCTGATCGATGTTCCTCTCTCATCAATGTTTCTAACTCTCTATCCCTCTCCCTTCTTCTCTGTAAAAATCAATAAAATATATATATATATATTTAAAAGGTTTATTTTACAGTAAGACTTGTGTGGTATCCAGATGCTATTGAGTCTTTAAAGTTTTAAAAAATCCATTTGAAAAGGATAATTAAAATACATTGGTGTAATTGAATATGGAGAAATACAGAAATATTATGTTGATTTTTTTTTTTTACATTTTGCAGGAGAAAAAGAATTTTTCTATAGTCATCCAAAATTAAAGAAATTAGAAGAAATTGTAGTTGAGCACTTCAAATCATGGAATGGTATGTCATATTTAATAACCTGACTCATTAGTTTGTGCTAACATTTCTTATGGAATAAGTAGTCTTTTAATTTCTGTGGATAATGAATATAAAAAAGCTCTGAAATTTTGGGAGGATAGGTGAGAATGTTAAGAATACTATAATGTATGTGAAAAAAAACACTAAGTCTGGGGCAGTATAAATGAAATACTAAAACAATCCTATCTAAAAAAAAGTAGTATGCAAATTGACTGGATCTTTGCTACACCCACATCCACATCCACAAGCCAATCAGGAGTGAGTATGCAAATTAACCCAAACAAGATGGCTACAGCCACAGAGAGAGCAGGAGGGAGTCTTGGGTTGCCCCCTGTGATGGAGGAAACCAAACTTTCCACACACTTTGGCCGGCTCAGATCTCCACTTAAAGGCAACAAAGTTTCAATAGCTGCCGCCATGAAGCAAGCAGAAGGCTTGGCTCTGCTTCAGGCTACAAAGTTTCAATTGTAGAAGGTAAATAAATTTCAGCTATCAGGGCCTCCACTTGGGTCTCCAGGGGGTGGGGCCGACCTGCAAATCACCCAGGCCACCGACACCCCGAGGGAACTCCCACCCTAATCCAAGACACCTTTCAGGGCAAACTAGCTGGCTCCCACCCATGCATCAGCCTCTATTCTAATAAAAGAGTAATATTCAGATTGACCATCACTCCAATACACAAGATGACTGCCCCCATGTGGTCAAAAGATCCTGCACCCATGTGGACACAAGATGGCCACCTCAAGATGGCCAGCAGGGGAGGGCAGTTGACAGGGACCAGACCTGCAAGGGAGGGCAGTTGTGAGTGATCAGGCCAGCAGGGGAAGGCAGTTGGGAGGGACCAGGCCTGCAAGTGAGGTTAGTTGGGGGTGATCAAGCCTGCAGGGGAGGGCATTTAGGGGTGACCAGGCCTGCAGGGGAGGGAAGTTGGGGTGACCAGGCCCGTAGGGTAGGGCAGTTAGGGGCAAACAGGCTGGCATGGGAGCAATGAGGCATTGATCAGGCTGGCAGGGGAGTGGTTAGGGGGTGTTCAGGCTGGCAGGCAGAAGTGGTTAGGGGCAATTAGGAAGGCAGGCAGGTGAGCAGTTGGGAGCCAGCAGTCCTGGATTGTGAGAGGGATGTCCGACTGCCAGTTTAAATGTGCAGTCGGACATCCCTCAAGGGGTCCCAGATTGGAGAGGGAGCAAGCTGGGCTGAAAGACACCCCCCTGCACAGATTTCGTGCACTGGGCCTCTAGTATATAATATGGAAGGAAGGAAAAGTGAACTAGGTAAGGAGATAGAGTTATGATGGAGGCTGTTTTATATAGAGTATTAGAGAAAACCCTTTCTAGGGTGATGTTTGAGCTGTTACCTGATGGAAGTGAGGGAGCAAACTCTGTGGATTTCTCAGAGAGGATTATGCCAGGCAGAGAATAGCAGATTCAAAGACCCTGCGGCAATGAAGTGTGTGGTATAATTACGGATCAATAAACAAACCAAATTGCCTGGAGTATTGAAATGAAGGTACGAGTGATAGGGGGAGGTTGGAAAAGTAGCCAAGTGTAGGCGTCAGCCTTGTATGCCAAGTCAAGATTTCATATTCTATCTATGAATGTGAGTACTCTATGAAACCATTACAGAGGCATTTAGAGCAGTAGAATGACATGATCTTACTTATATTTTTAAAAGATCACTCTGGTAGTTTTATGGAAAATAGACATTGACCAGTTAGGAGGCTTTTGCAATAGTTTAAGATGATAGTAGATGATGGTGGCTTATACAAAGGTAATAGAGGTGGAGGTGCTCAGAAATGATCAAAGATTCTAGATATTTTGAAGTTGGAGCCAACAGTATTTGTTGATTGATTGGACATAGGGTATAAGGAAAAAAAGGAATCATAGTGGGAGGGGGGTGGATAAGCAAACTTGTTAGGATGCTTCTGAGACATCTAAATGGAGATGTGTAGGCATTGGATAAGTGAATCTGGGTCTCAGAAGAAAAATCTGGGCTATTTTTAGCTGTTTACATTTACATGAATAATTTCAGAGTCATCAGCATAAAGGCTGTATTAAAAGTTTTAGGAATGGATATGATGACATAACCAGGAATACAGTTTAGAGATAAGAGAGGGCCCAGAATCTAGTCCTGAAGAGTAACCATAGTTAGAGTTCATAAGTAAAAAAAAGCCACAAAGATTGAGAATCAGACAACTAGAGTGTCAGACAAGCTGAGAGAATACACAGTTTCAGTAGGAAGGAGTGGACTGTGTTAACTACTGCTGAGAGATATGGCCAAATAAACCACAAAGTGTCCATTGAATTTGGCAATATGAAAGTTATTGATGACTTTACTACAAGAACTTCACTGGAATGAAGACAGAAAGTCAGGCTGCAACCAGTTGAAGGAGATAGGTGTTGCATTGAAAGAGCTATTGGCAATTGGTGCCTTTTTCAGTCAGCGTTATCAAGACTATTGGGAACACTTAAATAAGGTCTGTAAATTAGATAGTAATAATGTGTCAGAGTTAATTTTCTAATTTTCATGGTTTATTGCCTTTACATAAAATAATATCCTTGTTTGTAGAATTTACACACTGAAGCATTAGGTGGTAATGAGCTATCATGTCAGCAACTTGACTCTCAAATTTCCTTGTGTTAGCCTTGCAACTCCTTTGTAGTTTGAAATTATTTCAAAATAAAAATTATCTTTGATTAAAAAAAAAAGAAAGTACCTACTGGTCAGAGGTTGGTCAGATATAGAGGCTTGATGCTATGGTGAATCAAAGAATCATATGTAGAATAATTTTCCTTGTAACAGGTGCTGCTTTTTCTATATGCATTGTGAATTAAATTTAAATGTATTAAATCATTTAATCATTAGGGATGTTATGAAAACGAAATGAGTTAACACATAAAATGCTTAGTATAGTTTCTGGTACACATATGATGATTAATATAATGTGACTCATAGAAGAAAGAAGGATTGTCAAAGTCCCAAGAAAGTGTAAAAACAAAGGAAAAACTAATAATCACTACAGAAAGTCCTACATGACTTGCAATTATTAACCAATTAGAGACCCAGTGCACAAATTTGTGCACAGGTGGGATCCCTTGACCTGGCTGGCAGTTGGGGCCAATTGGGAGCCTGGCTAGGGGGGAGGGACCATGAGAGATTGGCCAGCCATGGGAAGTTGGCTGTGGGAGCACACTGACCACCAGGGGATAGCTTCTGCATAGAGCATCTTCCCCCTGGTGGTCAGTGCATGTCATAGCAACTCGTTAACTGGTCATTCGGCCATTTGGTCGCTTAGACTTTTATAGATAGACTAGAGACCTGATGCACGAAATTCCTGTAAGAGTAAGCCTTCCTTCTCCTGGCTGCTGGCACCGACTTCTCTTTGGCACCCGGAATCCCGACTTCTCTCCGGCCACTAGCAGACATATGGGACACAGGCTTCTCTCTGGTCACTAGCAGGCACCTAGGACCAAGGCTTACCTCATAGTCCCGGCTTTGTCCAGAAGGACATCTGGTCTAATTAGTATATTACACTTTTATTATTATAGATTGCTTTGTGCAAGTCCATATACTTTGTATTTACCAGTTCATTTAATCATCACCTCAGTCCATTGTAGATACCTGAAGAAACTAAAGCTTATAAAGAGATAAATACCATGGTCACACATCACCCACAGTGAAGTGGCCCAGCTTCAAAAATCCTGCTCTTCATGCAATTGACTGCCTCCTAAGCACAGACATTGTAGGAGCTTTATGATTAACTATTAACTGTAGGGTATATTCTGAAAATTAGAAAGTACCATAGAATTGGCGACTGAATGCCATGGCATGGTTTAGAACAGTGCCGTTAGTGAAAGAAAGGAAAGGGAAGATTTACAAAGTCAGTGGGAACTCGATACTCCTGTACTTCTGATGTAGAAGGTAAAGGGCAATAACAGGTATCATGCATGAAATGAAGGACTGGTCGAAAGTGATTCAGATCATTTTTATTTGATTTGTTTAGGATTATATTTTATGTCAGCTAATGAAAGATTAGGAGCCAAGGTTATTAAAATTATTAGGAAAGGTAGGAAAACCAGCAAGGTTTAAGGTATCTTCTTTTTTTTTCTTCAAAGAATTATCATTCATTAGTATATCGTTTCAGGCTTGTCTTTTGAACTAGTTCTTATCTATATGCTTTTTAAAAAGTTGTAATAAAATCTTTTTTGTTGTTTAGCTCAAAACTCATCTGAAAAGAAATGTGACAAGACCAGAGTTATGATCTTCTCTTCATTTCGAGATAGTGTTCAAGAAATTGCAGAAATGCTTTTACGGCATCAGCCAGTTATTAGAGCAATGACTTTTGTTGGCCATGCCTCAGGGAAAAGCATGAAGGGTTTTACCCAGAAAGAGCAACTGGAGGTAATTATTTTTGGAGATAATGAAAATAAAAATAAAATTTATTAGCTTTACACTTATGCTTTTTTGTTTTAACTTATAGGTTAGTTACCTACTTCTTATAAAGATAATTTTGTAGTAAATATTTTTAAAGGCAAAAAAAGTGTTGTTTTTTGTGTGGTTTTGAAACTTTTTTTTAAGTAATGTAAAGTGGTAAAGTGTAATAGTTCAGCAGAAAGGCTGGGGGAATCATGCTACATGGGTTGGAATCCTGACTCTTCCACTTATGTTTTCTTATTTCCTGTGCCTATGTTTTCTTCATATGTAAACTAGAGGCCCAGTGCATGAAATTCGTGTATGGGGTTGGGGGTGTCCCTCAGCCCAGCCTGTATCCTCTCTAATCTAGGACCCCTCGAGGGATGTCCTACTACCCGTTTAGACCCGATCCCAGTGAGCAGTTGGACATCCCTCTCACAATCCAGGACTACTAGCTCCCAACCACTCACCTCCCTGCCAACCTGATCACCCCCTAACCACTCCCCTGCCAGCCTGGATTGACGCCTAACTGCTTCCCTGTTGACCCAATTGCCCCTGATTGCCCTACCCTGCTGGCATGGTCACCCCTAACTGCCCTCCCCTGCTGTCATGATCACCAATAACTGCCCTCCCTTACCAGCCTAGTCACCCCTAACTGCCCTTCCCTGCCAGCCTTTGTTGCCTCCAACTGCCCTCCCCTGCAGGCCTGGTCACCCCCAACTGCCCTCCCTTGCAGGCCTACTCCCCCGCAACTGCCCTCCCCTGCAGGCCTGGGTCCCCCTCAAATGTTCTCTCCTGCAGGCCTGGTTGCCCCCAACTGTCCTTCCTTGCAGGCCTTGTCCCTCCCAACTGCTTTCCCCTGCTGGCCTGATAGCCCACAACTGCCTTCCCCTACCAGCCATCTTGTGGCGACCATTTTGTGTCCACATGGAGGTGGCCATCTTTGACCTGTGGCAGTGGCCATCTTGTGTGCTGGATTGATGATTAATTTGCATATTACTCTTTTATTAGATAGGATATAGTTCATAGAGTTGTAAACGTTCAATGAAATTGTACTGTAGAGCCTTCAATTAATGTTTCATTTAAGTCATTTTAGTTATTTATTCTAAACAGTTATCTCTTTATTTCTATTACTTAAAAATCTTATCATATGCTATGAGTAAGAAGTCATAAGTTTTTTAAGTACTGTAGTATGTGTTTTTGGGAGAAATTTTGGACTATTGACTTTTAAAATGTACACTGGTTTTTGTAGATTAGCTATAGGTCATCTCACTGATAATTAAGTATGGCTTTAATATAGAGTCATCACTGTACTCAGAAGAGTCTGTTTAAGCTGTCTGGATCTAATGGGACTCTAACTTTTCCTGAGTCCGAATATAACACCTTTTCTTATCTCATCTGATTATAAGTACTTTAAAGAGTTCAGATATCTAGTGGGTGATTATTACTAATATTAACATTTATATGTAAATTTAAAATAAAATAGATCTCTACTGAGGGGATCAGCCTTTTGAAATCAATACCCATATACCTAACCTGGTCTCTGGCCAATTTTATTATTATTTAGTGTCATTATTTCTTGAGTTTGTCAGGTACCATAAAAAACCTTACTGATTTTATTAACTTTGTCCTTAATTCACTATGTCAATAGTATTTTTATGTATGCCAGAATAACCTTTTTATTATTCCTATACATAATTGCTTTCATAATAGCACTTTTGTTCTAAAATAAGCTTTAATGTAAATAGTTGTAATTAAATTATTTATTAATTTAGAAATAGGAAATGAAGTCAGAGAGAAAGGGGAGGGGCAGATATTCTTTAGGGCCTTCTAGGAAATGGGAAAAGCCCTTGGAGGCTTTGGAGCAGAGAACTGTCGTGGCCTGATTTGTATTCTAAAATAATCACAGGTCTGCTGTCTTGATAAACTATAAGGGATTAAGGGTAGAAACAGGAAGACAGATTGGAAGACATTGCAATAATTGAATCTAAAAAATAGCAGGCAAGGTTTTGAGAAATGTTTGGATTCTGGATATATTTTGAAGGTCAAACTGACTGGATTTAGTTGATAAATTAGTGTGAGATGTGGGATAAAGGAGTGTGAAGGCTGATTTCCAATGTTTATGGCCTGAGCAACTAAAATAGGTAAGACTGTAGGACAAGCAGGTTTTGGAGATAATATCAGGAGCTTAGTTTTTGACAAGTTAACTTTGGCATGACTGTGAGATTAGTGGTTTTCAGACTATCAAAACTGATGGAGGATCAGTTGATTTTTTTCTTAATATGTCACAGACAGACCTAACTGGTTTGGCTCAGTGGATGGAGTGTCAGCCTGCAGACTGGAGGTTCCCAGGTTGGATTCCAGCTAAGGGCACATGCCCAGGTTGTGGGCTCGATTCCTAGTAGGGGGTGTGCAGAAGGCAGCTGATCAATGATGCTTCTAACTATCTCTCTCCCTCTCCCTGCCTCTCTAAAATCAATGAAAATATATTTAAAAGAAAAAAACTAAGTCAAAAATACTTTTTTTTTTTACAATACATATGAATTACTTTCAAAGTAAAATTAGAGTTAACAAATTCTAACTGTCGAACTTCTAAACCCTTATTTTTAATTTTTGTACTTCTTGTTGGCCAGTAATAAACAGTTTGTGAACTACTAGATGTTGAATAAACATCTTGTTTCATGGACTCGGGTTGGGAATCATCCTCATATAAATTAGACTGGATGATTGAATGGAGATAGAGAAGATGTCCAAAGACTGAGCGAGAGGATACTTTATTATTATGAACTAGAAGGCCTGGTACATGACATTCATGTATTGTGGGGAGAGAGGGTCCCTCAGCCCAGCCTGTGCCCTCTTGCAGTATGGGACCCCTCAGGAAATGTCTGCCTGCTAGAGGTGGGAGAGGCTCTCACCACCACTGCTGTTCTTGCCAGACATGAGCCTGGCTTCTGGATGAGTGATGCCCTCCTCACCCCCCGTGGGAGTGCACTGACCACCAGGAGGGAGCTCCTGCATTGAGTGTCTGCCCCCTGGTGGTCAGTGCACATCATAGTGACTGGTCATTCCACTGTTTGGTCCATTTGCATATTAACCTTTTATTATGTAGGATAATAGCAAAGATTATAATTCCCTAAGGAACCAGAAAAAGTCCTAGTGAAATAATAGAAAGTCCAGGAGAATGTGTATCTTGAGACCAAGTGAGGAGGAGGAGGATTACATGTATAAATGCTGCTAATAGGTCATATAAAATGATAACTGGGAATTAAGAGATGAGAAGGCAAACCAGCTTGCAAAAAATAATTTTATTGGAATGGTGGAGATAAGCCACATTGAGAAGAGCTAGAGATAGCAACTATAAAAGTCTCAAGGAATTTTGCTATGAAGGAAAGCAATGATGGAAGTGGTTTTCTGTTTATGTTGGGTTATGTAGCAGTATGCTTGTATGCTGATAGGAATGATCAGTTGAGAAAGAAAAATTGATGATAGAGCAGAGAGAAGAGTATTGCTGGAATGACCTTTGAGTACTAGTAGATGAGGGAAAGATATAGGATCTAGTACAAAATCCTAGGTATGGACCTCCGTTTAGAGCACAGATAGTTTACCCAAAACAATAGGAATGAAGGTAGACATATAGGCACAGGTATCGGTAGATGGATAGATATGGCAGTGATACCTTATGAAAGATCTTTTTCCCTTTTTTAAAAAAATGTTTTGTTAATCCTTACCTAAGGATATTTTTCCATTGATTTTTAAAAAAATATGTATTTATTTCTGAGAGGAAGGGAGAGGAAGAGGGATAGAAACATCAATAATGAGAGGGAGTCATTGATTGGCTTCTTCTTGCACATTGTACTGAGCCCACAACCCAGACAATTGCCCCTGACCAGAATTGAACCTGGGACCCTTTGATTCGTAGGCCAACGTTCTATGCATTGAGTCAAATCAGCTAGAGCTTTCCATTGATGTTTAAAGTGGAAGAAAGGGGGAGAAACACGGAGAGAGAAACACTGATGTGGGAAAAATACATCAATTGGTTGCAATTTGCAAGCTCCAGAACCAGGGTTTGGGATCAAGCCCGTAACCAAGTTACATGCCCTTGGCTGGAATTGAACCCAGGAGGGCTGACATTCTATCCACTGAGCCAAACTGGCTAGGGCTCTTCTACTTTTTTAAATATGTTTTTATTGATTTTAGAGAGAGAAAAACATCCATCAGCTGCATGCCCCCTACTGGGGATCAAACCTGAAACCTGTACATGTCTCTTAACCTGAAACTGAACTGATGACCTTTGGTGCATAGATGGAATGCCTGATTGAGCCACACTGGTCAGGGCTGGAAGATCTTTTTTAAAATTTTATTATTAAATGTATTTTATTGATTTCAGAGAGGAAGGGAAGTTTTTGCAGTGTCATCAGCTGAGAGTGAGGATGTGGAGGAAATGTTGAAAGTTTGATGAGAGAGAAAATAGAAAACAGTTATTCAGGGATGGGGAGAGTGAATAGATTAGGAAAGTATGAAATCATTTTCAGATAACACCAGGGGCTCATTCAAGGTGAGAGATTGAGTTATTGTGAAATTAGTAAGCATGGTTCTTTGTTTTTCTGCAACCACATTCAACTGCAGGCTATAGGCTCAAACTGGAAAGTAAAGCTACACCCAGTGTTAGAGGTTAGCCAGAGGAATACAGAGTGAGAAAGAAGCAAGAGAGTAGAATTTAAACTAGGTTAGAGGGTAAACAGTGGAAAATAATAGCACCAGTAGATTATAAATCCTGGTGGAAGTTAATCACTATTTCTTTATCTGGTTAATTAAATAATTTCTGATTCCTATTTATTTTTCAAACTCTAGCCAAAGTAATATCAATTCTAGGCATATAAACAAGTTAGTTTATACATGTTAACTAAAAATGAAGTTCTTTGATATTATTTTTTCATATTATTTATTAACTAGAGGCCCAGTGCACGAAATTCGTGCATGGGGGGTGGGGTGGGGAGGGAAGGGGGTTTCCTTCAGCCCAGCCTGCTCCCTCTCCAATCTGGGAACCCCTGAGGGATGTCCAACTGCCCGTTTAGGCCTGATCCGGCAGTTGAGCATCCCTCTCACAATCCAGGACTGTTGGCTCTTAACTGCTCACCTGCCTGCCTTCTTGATTGCCCCTAACTGCTTCTGCCTACCAGCCTAATCACCCCCTAACTACTCCACTGCCAGCCTGATTGATGCCTAACTGCTTCCCTGCCAGCCTGTTTGCCCCTAACTGACCTACCCTGTGAGCCTGGTCACCCCTAACTGCCCTCCCCTGCAGGCCAGTCACCCCCAACTTCCCTCCTCTGCTGGCCTGGTCACCCCTAACTGCCCTCCCCTGCAGGTCTGATTGCTCCCAACTGCCCTCCCTTGCAGGCCTGATCTCTCCCAAATACCCTTCCCTGCTGGTCATCTTGTGGCAGCCATCTTCTGTCCACATGGGGATGGTGATCTTTGACCATATGGGGACAGCCATCTTGTGTGTTGGAGTGATGGTTGATTTGCATATTACTTTTTTATTAGATAGGATTTATTAACTAGGTATATTATAGAAGACTATTGAAGAGATGTAAAAAATAATTTGACAACACTTACAGTTATGTTTTGTGTTGGCATATTCTGCTACCCCCTCACTGGCATCTACCTAATAAAAGAGTAACATGCTAATTTGCGACCTCCATCATCCAATCAGGAATGAGTATGCAAATTAACCCAACTAAGATGGGGGTTAATTTGCATACACAAGTATCGAGTGGCTGGGTGGCGGGGTTGGATACTTGCATTGTCATTGTGGCAGCGAAGCAGGCATTCTGCACCACTCCCTGGCTCTAAGCTTCTGGGCCGCGTTGGAAGGCAGAAAGGTGGCTCCAGCCACAGCAAAGGTACTACTGGCAGCCAGGGAAAGGAAGGCCCATTCTTGCATGAATCTTTGTGCATTGAGCTTCTAGTAAGAGTATAAAAGGTAAGATATGAATTTGTTGATGTTAGAATGTCCAAACTTGTAGAGAATTTTTTTTATTTGAGCCAAACTGACAGTGCCAGGAAGTAAGATTTCAAGTACTTTGGAAGATTACAGTTTTTGAAGTTTCTTTTTGAGATTTGGAATTAAGGGGGGAACAGTTAGGAAGATTAAATTAAGGTGGGAGACAGTGAAGTGAAAGATTGGATTATAGGATAGTTAGGATTATGTACTATCTTGAGGGATCCAAAGAGACATTTCATAGGTATGTTAACCTAGATGCACAAAAGCAATGGGCGGGGTTTAAGGCAAAGTTAACCTGTTACTAAAGAAGTTATAGGCCTGGGGCCAGACTGCCTGCCCTGACCTGCGCTGTTAGGAATTATTTATTTATTTATTTACATTTTTAATATATTTTATTGATTTTTTACAGAGAGGAAGGGAGAGGGACAGAGAGCTAGAAACATCAATGAGAGAGAACTGTCGATCAGCTGCCTCCTACACACCCCTCACTGGTTGTGTTCCCGCAACCAAGATACATGCCCTTGTCCAGAATCGAACCCGGGACCCTTCCAATCCGCAAGCCAACACTCTATCCACTGAGCCAAACCAGTGCCTGTTAGGAATTTATGATCACATCATTCCTGTGAGGTTACTTTGGATTAGAATTTTTATAGCATTCCTTTTTCATTCACAAATTCTAGAAGTAATAAAACATTCTTATTTTAGATACACTTAATAGTAATTTAGGTCTGGGATATGACAAATAGCAGTAACTGCTCTGGACCACTTTACCTGTCCTATGACCCTTTTAGTGATGCTAAAAAATAATATACGGAAATTTCCATTCATGTGTAAATTGATAGCAGACCCTTTTAGAATAACAACCATAATAAAACCAAAGAAATCAAGACAGCCCTTTGCATTTTACCACAATTTCTTCTGTCTTATATTGTCATTTTGCTACTTTTCATATTCAGTAGTATCCTGGATGCTAGTTTTTATCCTCATTTTGCCATTTTGAGGCAAGTGGGAAAAGTTTATTTTGACCTATAATTCTTTTATGTTTGCATCTAATTATTTTTAAATCATTTTTACTTTAGGTAGTGAATCAATTTCGTAGTGGTGGTTTTAATACATTAGTTTCTACTTGTGTTGGTGAAGAAGGTTTGGATATAGGAGAAGTTGATCTCATAGTATGTTTTGATGCCCAGAAGAGCCCAATCCGTCTTATACAACGAATGGGGAGGACTGGCCGTAAACGTCAAGGCAGGATTGTTGTTATCCTTGCTGAAGGGCGAGAAGAACGTGTAAGTAGATTTTTGGAAACATGATTTGTAAATGAAATTTGAGAAATGTAGCCTAAATACAAATATCAATCTGTTAAGATTCAAAACTCCCCCCCGCCCCCGCTTTGTATTAAATTCTGACTATTCTTTATTATTTATTTATTTTTAATAGAGGAAGGGAGAGGGATAGAGAGTTAGAAACATCGATGAGAGAGAGAAATCTATCAGCTGCCTCTTGCACACCCCTTACTGGGGATATGCCCGCAACCAAGGTACATGCCCTTGACTGGAATCGAACCTGGGACCTTTCAGTCGGCAGACCAACGCTCTATCCACTGAGCCAAACCGGTTTCAGCTTTTATTTCTAATTAATAGAACTTTGGACTGGATTCAGTTTTTAAAATTTTTATTTATATAAATAAATACTTTTACTTTAATATTAATTTAAACACCTAGATGCAAAAATTAATGTGTATTACTTTGTTTTACTATCTCCTATGCTTTCAAGGCCTGTTTTTTTTTGTTTATCTTATTAACTACAATGAGCTGAGAATGGTTTTATATTTTTAAAAATTCCTTACATCAACCAGCCAACCAACCAGTCAACAGGAATATGCACCAGAGATAGTATGTGGTCTAAACTATTTGTTGTTTGGCTCTTTATGGAGAACTTTGCTAATGCCTATTCTAAGTGATAAGGGACTTTAGTTACATTTATAGTTAGCTACAATCTTGGATGACAGGCCTTCGTAAATATGATGCTGTATATAATACTTTGTGTGTTTTGTTTTTTTAATATTTTTATTGATTTCAGAGAGGAAGGGAGACAGGGAGAGAGAGAGAAACATTATAATCATTGCTATTCTGTGTTTGTTACACTAAAGTATTAACTAAATTTTGTGACTCAGTGGGACTATTTTTGTGGCCAGAAATATAGTTTCACATTAAAGACTTTTTCATTAATTTTGTTAGTTTTTAAAATTTTGATTTTAAATGTTCATGTAATCTTTAAAAATTATCCTGAACCACTTTACCACCATCTTAGACCCTTTGGAGGCCTGCTGGGAATAGGATTTCTATAAGAACAATTATGTCTGGAAGGCTGTGGTCCAAGACCATTTTTGCTGGCGATAAGCAGGCTCTCTGGCACCAGAGGGAGCACATAGCTCTTCTTAAAATTGAAGGTGTTTGTCCTCAAGATGAAACAGAATTCTTTCTAGTCAAGAGATGTGCTTATGTGTACAAAGCAAAGAACAACCCATTGACTCCTGGTGGCAAACAAAACAAAACCAGAGTAATCTGGGGAAAGGTAACTCATGCTCATGGAAACAGTGGCATGGTTTGTGCTAAATTCCAAAGCAACCTTCTTGCTTAGGCTATTGGACACAAAATCCATGTAGTGCTTTACCCCTCAAGGACTTAAACTTACTGAAAATAAATAAAATGGGTTTGTTTTCCTGTGTTTTGGCTTAAAAAATAATAATCCTGAACCCCTTTGACTCTCTAAGCAACACCATGGCAATTGGATAAGCAGTTTATGAAGGGCAGCAAAAAGGGAGCCAAGAAAAAAGTGGTTGATCCATTTTCTAAGAAAGATTAGTATAATGTGAAAGCACCAGCTATGTTCAATATAAGAAATATTGGAGCCTGTATGAATCAGGAGGTCACAGTTTGATTTCCGGCCAGGGCATATGTCTAGGTTGTAGGCTTGATCCTCAATTGTCAAATTCAAGACCATAGACATCTGTTCTCTAAGTACTTAAGTGGATCAGTGTGGGGCATGCAAGAGGCAGCCAATCAATGATTCTTTCTCATCATTGATATTTCTGTCTCTCTTTCCCCTCCTTCTCTGAAATCAATAAAAATATATTTAAAAAATATATTGGAAACACACTAGTCACAAGAACTCAAGGAACCAAAATCATATCTTATGGTCTCAAGAGTCATGTTTTTGAAGTGAGCCTAGCTAATTTGCAGAATGATGAAATTGCATTTAGAAAATTCAAGCTAATTACTTAGGATGTTCAGTGGAAAAATGCTGATTAATTTCCATGGCATAGGTCTTACATGTGATAAAATATGCTCCATGCTAAAAAGAATGGTAGACTATGAGTGAAGCTCACATTGATGTCAGGAGAACCAATGATTATTTGCTCCATCTTTTCTGTGTTTATTAAAAAATTGCAACAATCAGATTCAGAAGGCATTATGTTCAGCATCAACAGGTTTGTCAAATCCGGAAGAAGATAATGGAAATCATAACCTGAGAGGTGCAGACAAATGACTTGAAAGAAGTGGTCAATAAACTGATTCTGGATAGCATTGGAAAAAAACATAGAAAAGTCTTGTCAATCTAGTTATCTACTCCATGATGTCTTTGTTAGTAATGTCAAAATGCCCAAGTTTGAGTTGAGAAAATTCATGGTTTCCTGGTGAAGGTAGCAGTTCTGAAAAAGCTATTGGAGATGAGACAGATGCTAAAGTTGAATGAGCTGATGGATATGAGCCCAGTCTAAGAATCTGTTTAAAATTCAGACATTTAATGGTGACAAATAAAAATTCTATTTGTGATTTACAAAAAAAAGCATCCTGGCCCTAGCCAGTTTGGCTCAATAGATAAGAGCATCATCCTGAGGACTGAAGGGTTCTGGGTTTGATTCTGGTCAAGGGCACATGCCCAGGTTGTATGCTCGATCTCCAGTGGAGGGTGTGCAGGAGGCAGCCAATTAATGGTTCACTCTCATAATTGATGTTTCTTTTTCTCTTGCCCTCTCCCTTTCTCTCTGAAATCAATAAAAAACACACACACACACATTTTATTTATTTATTTATTTATTTATTTATTTATTTATTTATTTATTTTTATTGACTTTTTTACACAGATGAAGGGAGAGAGATAGAGAGTTAGAAACATCAATTAGCTCCTCCTGCACACCCTACTGGGGATGTGTCTGAAACAAAGGTACATGCTTCTGATCAGAATTGAACCTGGGACCTTTCAGCCCGCAGGCCGGTGCTCTATCCATTGAGCCAAACCGGTTTTGGCCACACATATTTTTTTTTTTAAAAAAGCATCAGGTATAATGAGATTTCCCCTAATATTTTTCATTTGACTACAGCATATTCTTGTATAGCATTTAATTTATGATATGGTCCCAATAAATGTTATATCTTGCAGCTTATACAATGAGTAGAATGAATTTGTATTATCCATGAGTGGAATTGGACTTTAGCTAATTGTATTACCTCAGTCAAATCATTTAACTAATACCTGAATAGAAAGGTTTTTATTCTGTAAAATAGTCATAATGGCCCATATTTAATAAGCATCTACTCTGTGCAATATTCTGAGAGCTTCAGATGCATTATCTTATTTAAGGGGAATAATGGTTTTCTTGTTTTATACAAATAAAGAAAACTGAAGTGCAGACAGAAGAAGAAGCTGAAATAAAGGAATCATATATTTTTTAAAGGCCCTGGCTAGTTTTCTCAGTGGTCAGAGTGTCAGCCTGTGGACTGATGAATTGTGGATTTGATTCCTGGTCAAGTCAAGGGATCTGGTTGCAGGTTCCCTAGCCCAGTGGTTGGCAAACTCTTAGTCAACAGAACAGCAGACTATGGCTCGCAAGCCACAGTTTGCCTACCACTGCCTTAGACCTAGAAGGGGCCAATGCAGGAGGCAGGCAATTGATGTGTCTCTCTCAAGGTTTCTCGATTTTCCTCGCTCCCTCTCCTCCTTTCCTTCCACTTTCTCTGGAAATAAATGGAAAAAAAATCCTCGGTGAGGATAAAAATATAAGTTAAAAAAAGCAATTTACACTTACATATGAACTAGAGGCCCGGAATTCATGCACGGGGTGGGGGTGTGTCCCACAGCTCAGCCTGCACCCTCTCCAATCTGGGACATCCCTATCACAATACAGGACTGCTACTCCCAACCACTCGCCTGCCTGCCTGCTTGACTGCTCCTAACCACTTCTGCCTGCCAGCTTGATAACCCCCTAACCACTCTCCTGCCAGCCTGATCAATGCCTAACTGCTCCCTTGCCAGTCCGAATGCCCCCAACTGCCCTCCCCTGCAGGCCTGGTCCCTTCCAACTGCCCTCCCCTGCAGGCCATCTTGTGGCGGCCATCTTGTGTCCACATGCGGATGGCCATTTTGTGTGTTGAGTGATGGTCAATTTGCATATTACCTCTTTATTATATAGGACATGAGCCTTATTCAGAAACAGCAAGATACTAAATAAAATATAAATTTCCTTTTTGCAATATAGTTACTAAAAGGTTGGATTTATAGTAGTTTTGGTATGATTTTCTTCAAAAGTTAATTGAACAGGTTTCAAATTCAAGACAACAGATATTCTATTCTCTAAGTATTTAAGTAGATCAGAGTTTTACTGCTGAGAAAAAAAACAAACTAATATAGTAATTACTTCTAATGACTGATTATTGTAGAAATAATGTAATTTGACTTTTTTTTTTTTTCAGACTTATAATCAGAGTCAATCCAACAAAAGAAGTATTTATAAAGCTATTTCAGGTAACAGGCAGGTTCTTCATTTTTATCAAGCAAGCCCACGAATGGTTCCCGATGGACTCAATCCAGAATTACATAAAATGTTCATCACACATGGTGTCTATGAACCAGAAAAGCCTTCTCGGAACTTGCAGCAAAAGTCATCTATTGTTTTCTATAGGAACGGTAAACAAAAAAAATTTTGCATTTTAAACATACATAGTTTTCTTGTTGTTAGTTAGCAGATTATATATTCATATATTTTTTATTTGAGAAATTCAATATACATCCTAGGATGCTAAGGATGTTCTCTTTGGAAAGAATGTGTGGTAAAGGGAAAGCGACATTGGCAGTATAGAGTGATTGCAACTCAGTGCTGGGAAAATTAAAAATATTTTACCAACCCAGATGATATTTACAGAGCATAGAAAAGGAAAAACCCACCAGTTTTATTTTAAATAAGCATTAAACCAGTTATGATTTGCATTGTAAACCAAACACCAAGATTGATAGAAAGAAAAAAATTCTACCTATTCATTCCCTAGACACTTAAAATCCTTTACATACATAGTCTCAAGGCAGTAACATGTCCTCATATAAGAGGAGAGCACTGCCTAGCCAGTCTGGCTCAGTGGTTGAGCATGAACTCATGAACCAAGAAGTCACCAGATTGATTCTGTTAGATCACATGTGGCTTACGAGCCGCAGTCTGCCGCTCTGTTGACTAATGAATAAGTTTGCCAACAACTGTGTTAGGGCACATGCCCTAGTTGTGAGCTCAGTCCCCAGTAGGGGGCATGCAGGAAATGTTTCTATCTCTCTATCCCTTTTCCTTCCTCTCCCCAAAACATATCTTTTAAAAAAAGAGGAGAGCACTATTTGCTATGCATTCTTTCATACTTCATCTCAAATTCATCTAGTAATAGAGGTGGCTATTTATGTTGCTAGTTAGCTTTATACAGAGAAATAATAAAACTTATTTCTATGACAGATGGTGACAACTCACGAGAAAGGTGCCTAAGCTAAAGTCCCTTTCTAACTGGGAGACAGGGACAATATCTTTCTTGATTTTTACATTTCAAAGAGACAGCTGCTAGACCCTTAAGTACATTTCTGGTCTTGGCCCCTGTGGTTCAGTTGGTTGGGCATCATTCTGGCACTGAAAAGTTCCCAATTGCTCCATTGAGTAGGAAGCAGCTGATCTGTTTCTCTCCTTATACCCTCTCTCTTAAAAAAAAAAAAAAAACCACCACAAAATAGAAATATTTTTAAATAGAAAAAGATAAACATTTCTGGTTGAAAAGCTGGCTAGAGGCTTGCTTAACCTTTACAAAGATTCACATATATACCGAAGGATTGAAGAAATGATTTAAAACATTAGGTATCTCTGGAAATTGCTCTAAAAAAGGGAGAGAGTGGTTTTCCCCTTTTCTGTAAAGAAGAAAGTATTTGTTTTTTCTTTTTAAAATTGTGAAGTTAGACCAAGTTATTGGTGATACTGAATCAGTGAGAAACATACTTCGGTTGGTCTCAGAGAGCTTACTTAGTAATGAGAGTGTTGCTAGCCTAAAAACTGCAGAGATTTTGGCGATATCAAGAAAATATCTTGAAATATTAGCACTATGACAAACTGAGAAGCTAAAAAGGTTTTATTTTGAATTTTAATCTTTAAAGAGGCTCTTAAGGAATCATAAAATTATGTAATTTTAAAATATGGAAGGAACCTGGGGGTCACTGTTCCAATTACCTGTCAAAGTAGAATGCTTTCTGCAAACTTCTTATTAAATGAATATTCAGCCTCAACTTGAATATCTGTGTTAAAGGAAATTGTATTTTAATCCTCACCTGAGGATATTTTTCCCATTTATTTATTTATTTTTTTTTAGAGAGAGAGAGGAAGTGAGGTGAGGGGAGGGAGAAAAACATCGATAGAGAGAGACATTGATTGGCTGCCTCATGTACTCACCATGCATCCCGACCAGGGTCAGGGATGGAGTCTGCAACCAAGTGATGTGCCCTTGATTAGGAATTCAACCCTCGGCCCTTCAGTCCTTGGTTGAATGCTCTACCAACTGAACCAAACCGGCTAGGGCTTATTTTTACTATTTAATTTTTATTATTACTTTTTTAATGAGGGTTCATTTCATTGTTGAACAGCCCTAAATAGAAGAAAATTCCTTATGTTGAAAAATCTGTCTTTGTACTTTGTTCACATTGATTTAGTTTTGTCTTCTAGATACAAAGAATAGTTAGGATCCTTGGTTTACCTATGTAGCAATTGTTTATGTATTTGAAGATAGTACTTCTCAAGGTTTTCAAACCACTATATTTTTAGGGCCTTTCCTTCCTAGTCACCTGCTTTGGGTTCACTTAAATTTCTTTTTAAAATATATTTTATTGATTTTTCATAGAGAGGAAGGGAGAGGGATAGAGAGCTAGAAACATGGATGAGAGAGAGACATCGATCAGCCGCCTCCTGCACGCCCCTTTCTGGGGATGCGCCTATAACCAGGATACATGCCCCTGACCCGAATCGAACCCGGGACCCTCCACTCCGCTGGCCGATACTCCATCCACTGAGCCAAACCGGTCTCGGCCAAAATTTTTTTTTTAATGTAAACTGGATTTTTTATTTATTTAAAATTTTTTCAGTATGCATTGATTTTAGATGTACAGCTTAATGGTTAGACAATATATATATATATATATATGTATATATACATATATATATATATATATATATATATATATATGTGTGTGTGTGTGTGTGTGTGTGTGTGTGTGTGTGTCTAAACAACCAAACAACTGTTCGATCGGTTGCTATGATGCACACTGACCACCAGGGAGCAGACACTCAACACAGGAGCTACCCTTTGGTGGTCAGTGCACTCCTACAGTGGAGCACCACTCAGCTGACCAATGGGCAGCAGATGCTGGACTCATAAATAGTGAGCACAGCTGTGGAGGTGCAAGCCTCTCCTGCCTCCCTGGCAGCTACCAAGTGGCAGCAGCAGTAGGCATAGTGGGTATCGTGCCAAAGTTGGCAGTCTGACATCCCCCAAGGGGTCCTGGATTGGTAGAGGGCAAAGGCCAGCCCGAGGGACCCCACCATTGCACGAATCCATGCACCGGGCTTCTAGTCATACATATTAGTAAAATTCTAATACCTGCCATTTTAAAAAAATTGAGATAATTAGTTTATGTTCATTTTTCTGTACTTTCCCCCCATTTTCCCTGAGTTTTCAAATGTTAGTGATTCATCTTGCCAAGATAGTATGTATAAATGTATTGTCCTATATATTAGTATATAATTCATGTGGACATAGAGGAATTTATTTAAAGTGACTAAGAAAGTTAAATACCTTCCTATTTCAAAAGTCTTAGAGGTTCAGATTGTTAGATCTAAAAGGGACCTGAGAGAGCACTTATGTCAAACCCCTTATTTTGTAAAAGCTTGTTATACTATTTGGGAATAGCTAAGACAGAAGTTTTCTATTTCCTAATTCTGTAATCTTTCTATTTTTTTTTCTTCCCTTATCTGCTTTATACTGTCTATCCTTTCTAGCTTGGTAATTAATTTTCCTAAATAGAGATTATAGAAATCAGAAAGGGTTAATTTACTCTGTTGTGGTTTTTTTAAAAGAATATTCTTACATTATTTTCTTAAAACAGTAGATCTTTTCCACCACCTTTTACTTCATCTCACAACCCCTTAAGGCCATCTAAAAACCCTTTATTGTTTTGGGGTCCCCCCACAAGCTTCAGATAACATTTCTAATAATGTTATGATGGAAACATACTAGTTTCTCTTTGTATGTTATCTGCTGTTTCATGCCAGGTCTTAGACAACAAAATGGAACAAGTCCAAAAGAAGTCAGAAATGAGCCTAGCTATCTGGCTCTTTTCGATTAGTTAAGTCATTAGCAAAGGTTAGCTCCTGGACTCCTAGACAGAAGGGTACACTAATTCTTTCAAAGAAATGAGAGAAGTGTAGGAGATATGTAGAAGTATGAAGTGATAACTAGTGTGGTTTTAGGAAGAATACTATTTTTAATGAGTCAGTGGTTTTAGCAAAGATGACTAGATAAAGAGTTATATGTTTTTTTGTGTTTGGCAGATTTTTTAAACCTCCTTTTAATTACTTTTCAACTTTATAGGATTGAGACAAAGTAATTCAAAGAAGGATTGGTTCTTATCAGAAGAAGAACTTAAATTATGGAACAGACTTTATAGATTAAGAGACAGTGATGAAATTAAGGAAATAACATTGCCTCAAGTTCAGTTTCTGTCTTTTCAAAATAAGGATAATGGATCAGTAAGTGGAACATGTTTTCCAGTGTCCTTTATAGTGATTATGCAGTAGCTTTGGAAGTAAGGAGAATGTTCATGATCAGAATGTCACCTTAAAAATTTAAGAATATAAATAGTTTTTAAGAGATTATTAAAGTCTAAGATTGTAAAACTTGTAATTTTCTTATATTCTTTATTGTGTATATATATATTTGTATGACCATAATATATTTACATAAGTTCTACCTTTTCTTTTAAAAATATTTTTATTGATTTCAGAGAGGAGGGGAGGTGGAGGGGGAGAAAAATCAATAATAAGAGAGAATCATTGATTGGCTGCCTCCTGCATGCCCCATACTGGGCACTGAGCCCATAACCCAGGCATGCAGGCATGTACCCCAACCAGGAATCCAAATGTGACCTCCTGATTCATAGGTTGACACTCAACCATTGAGCAATACTGGCTGGGCTATTCTGTCTTTTCTTTATTACTTTATGCCATATGAATATTTCTGTATAACCAAAATTTACATGATCATGTTACCCTGCAGTATACCATATTTTGACTGTTTCCCTGTTGTGTTTTAGAATTCTTTTTTTAAAAATATATTTGAGAGAGAAAGAGAAAGAAAGAGAGAGAGAGAGAGAGAGAGAGAGAGAGAGAGACATCAACTCGTTTCACTTACAATATGCATTTATTGGTTGATTCTTGAATGTGCCCTGATTGGAGATCAAACCCACAACATTGGGGTATTGGAACAATGCTTTAATCAACTGATCTACCCATTCCAGGCTAGAATTTTTTTCAATACGTTACTAACATAAAATTATACTATCATGAGCATCTGTGTACGAAGTGGTTTTTATTTTCAGTTGAAATTAGAGTAAAACTTTTATTTTGATGTTATGATTTATTTTGTTTTAAGAACAAATTTTTAGTAAACTTAATGAAAGCTAAGGGAATTTATCAAAGGTTTCTTTTGTACCCAAAAAGCTGGAAAAACAACCTCAGGAAAAAAATTTTTTAGAAGATATATAGTGCTGAAAAATATGGAATTCAAAAAAAAATTCTTTATTGTTTAAAAATATGCATGCTTCATGAATTTGCATGTTTTCCTTGCACAGGGGCCAAGATTAGCATGGCTAATCTTATCTGTATTGTTCCAGTTTTAGTATATATGCTTCCGAAGTGAGCACCAGGATTTGTATTTTTTTATTCACTAATTGGAAAAGAGAGGAATGATAGCAAGGGCGAAGAATTAGGATTAGTACCACTGAGAGATTATGAATGCCTCATTAGATTATTGGATATAAATAGTAGTTTTGAAACCACACATTTTTCTTAAATATTACTCAACATGGAACTACATAAACAGGAATGTGGTCAACTAGTAACTCATGTAAGATTTATTTTAAAAATATACTTGAAGGTCAGCTTTGCACTTTATGAAATTATTTTTTTCTTCTGAGATTTTAGTTGAAAGTATTAAAATGAGTTCATATTATTTATGCATTAAGTATTTTTAAAAAAATCAGTTTGTGAAATCTGGGTGTTTCTATCACTTTTACTATTTTAAAAATCAATCAAGACTCAAGAACCAACCCTTGGAATTCGTCAACTCTCTCTATCTGAATGGAGGCTATGGCAAGATCATCCTTTTCCTACATATCAAGTTGACCACTCAGATCGATGCCATCATTTTATAAGCATTATGCAAATGATAGAAGGAATGAGACATGAAGAGGTAGGTTTTTTCATAAATTTAAAAAACATATATTTTATTGATTTCAGAGAGGATGGGAGAGGGAGAGAGAAATATCAATGATGATAGAGAATTGTTGATTGGCTGCCTAACGGGGGTCCACCTGGGCATGTGCCCTGACCAGAAATTGAACCCTGACCTCCTGGTTCGTATGTTGATGCTCAACCACTGAGCCTGCTGTCTGGTGGGATAGTTTTTTATTGTAATTTTCTCTTGCTAGTATGAAGTGAAACTAGAATACTTAATCTTTATTCTCCTTAATTTGAAGTCATTATTATAAGAAACAAGTATTGCCTTGGCTGGTGTGGCTCAGTTGGTTGAGTATCATCATGCACTGGAAGGTCAGTGGTTCAACTCCTGGTTAGGGCATATGCGCAGGTTGCGGGTTTGGACTCTGCTCAGGAGGCAAAACGATTGATGTGTATCTCTCTCTCTACCTATCTCTCTCTCACCCACTCCCCCTCCTACTCTCTCTTTCGCTCTTGCTCTTCCTTTCCCTCTTGCTCTCTCAAATCAATTAAAAAAAATAAGAAATTAGTATTTATTATAAATGATAGTTGGGATATTTTGTTTTTCTATGTAGCTCCTTGTGATCTCAATAAGGATCCAGTTTTCTGCCATAGAAGAAGTAGCATTAATTAGAGAAATATCTATAAATATTGATAGACCAAAGCAAACTTTAAAAAAATCTTTGTTGTTGAAAATATTGCATATGTCCCCTTTCCTCCCATTGACCTCTTCTAGCCTACCTCAACCCCAGAATATGCATACAAGTTCTTTGGTTGATCTCTTGCCACTCATCCTCCCCTGCCTTCTCTCTGAAGTTTGATGGTCTGTTCCATGCTTTTATGTTTTATAAATATTTTTCTTTGTTCAGATCATATGCGCAGGTTATAAGTTGAAGCACACTTGCCACCATTTATAAAAGCTCTGCAGCATTCCCCAGCTATTCACATATTCATCTTAACCTGGACAGTCCATTTTTCTGCATAACCCACAGAAACATCAGTCCTTTAATATGAAATATTCTTCTTTCTTTACTTTTAATTCAAATTAGCCCCACCTAGCAGGCTGACTCACCTGCCTCCTTTCTTGCATGTCTACTCCCTTAATTATTGAGGCCTCAGGACTCAGCATCAAATACTCTTAGGAATAAAGCCTCGGGACTGATGACCACAGAGACAGAATTTTAGTCAAAGTAGAGATTACATCTAGGCCTCAGTTGTATTTCAGCTCCAGGCCCAGAAAAGAAGCAAAACCAGATGAAGTGACACCATGGCTGACATCAGGACTAAATACAGTGATCAATGACTCCTACCCTAGAGACTATGGCTAGCTCCTCACATTAATATTTATTGTATTTATTTAAAAAGTGAAGAGTTAATTGCTTAAGTCACTGAGTAGTAGAGAAATCATGATTAAAGTAGCCTGCATGGGGAAGAGGGAAGGATGAGCCAGGAGTGGTAGGGACTCATTTTAAACTTAGAGATAATTAAGACTTAGAAATTCACTATAAGAGTTCTTGGTTGGGAAATTTCTTAAAAATACTCATATGTGGAATCTAATGAACAAAATAAACTGGTGAACAAAATAAATGATGAGCAAAATAGATTCAGAGACATAGAAGCATGGAATAGACTGAAGATTCTCAGAGAGAAGGCAGGGATGGGGGTTTCGTGGGGGGAGATTAACCAAAAAACTTGTATGCATAGCCCATGGACACAGACAATAGTGTGGTGAAGGCCTAAGGAGGGGCATGGGAGTGGGGTGGAGAGGATAAATGGGAAAAAAAAGGGGGACATCTGTAATACTTTCAATAATAAAGGTAAATAAAAAAAACCTGGAAATGTCTATTCTAGACTATAGTATACATGTAAGTATCATTATTTCAGATGTCTTAAAAGCTGTTCTTAGTTTACCATCAAAAGGAGAGTAATTTAACATATAGCTGTGTGCTTTACATTTATATATATTTCTTAAATATGTATTTTTAGGAAATTAGAATAATTGTTCAATTCATTGTTAGAAGTGGAAAACTTAGTATTTATAATCTTTATTTTATGCATTCTTTAAATTTGTTCTTTTTACAAATAGTTTTTTTTTTAAATATATTTTTTATTGATTTTTTACAGAGAGGAAGGGAGAGGGATAGAGTTAGAAACATCAATGAGAGACATCAATCAGGTGTCTCTTGCACGCCCCCTACTGGGGATGTGCCCGCAACCAAGGTACATGCCCTTGACCGGAATCGAACCTGGGACCTTTCAGTCTGCACACCAACGCTCTATCCACTGAGCCAAACCGGTTTCGGCTACAAATAGTTTTCATGGGTCTTCCCCATGTATTAAGTACTAGAGAAACAAAAATATTAATGGATTAAAGAAAGTTATGATACTTTTGCAGTCATTTCATTTATAATTTAATTTAATTTATCAGAATACTTTTTAAGGAATAAGAACATCATTTGAATAATATTGTTTGGAAAATATTTTAACATAGAGTAAAGCTCATCTCTTAGAATTGATTTTTTTTGTTTTCATTTCTTATGACTTTTTCATTTTCTTTATAGGGAGAATGCAGCTATGAATTGGAAATTAAATCTTATTTACAAATGGAAGATGTTAGCTCAACATTTAGTGCTCCCAGGAACAAATCTAATCTTCTTGCCAATGACAACTTTACTAGTAACAAGAAATATTCATTTATAAAAAATATAAATGAAGGCAATTTATTCTCAATGACAGAGTCTGATGAAGAATGTGCTGAAATTCTTAAACAGACTCTTATCAAACCTACTAAAATTATCTCTCTTAAGAGAAAAGCTTCTAAAAAACTGAAAAAAGATCAGTCTAAAAAAGAAAATAATGATGTTGTTATGGATTCTTTAGATACTGATGGCAACTCTACTGATGAAAATATTTTTCAGATAGCTCTAAATGATAAAAGGGCATTAGATATAGAAGAAGTTGCTGCCACATGTGCTATCAATGAAAATGTTAATCAGCCATGTAGATTATTAACAGAATGTCAGATTACAAATCGATCTACTAATTCATTTACTGGACATTTTTTAGATTCTGGTTATAACAGTTTCAGTGATGAGAAATCTGTTTCATATAGCTTATTTCTTCCATTTGAGAAAGAGCTTATAGCTAGAACAGATGACCAATTTTATAATTGTTATTCACTTACAAAAGAGGTACTTGTTAATGTAGAGAGATTTTTATCTAGTTCTCCTCCACCTTTCAGTGGACTCTCAAATTTGGAACATGAAATTACTAACGGTTCTGCACTTAAAAATTTGCTTTACCCACCCTGCACAGAGTATTTACAAAACAATAAACCTACCTGTTTGATATCACATTCAACTGTTAGTTCTCAACAGAATTTAGAATTGAATTCACTTAAATTTATTAATCATCCTGAAAAAAGTTGCCTTTATAGTACAACTAATGATAAAATTGTTGATGAGCCCAACTTCTGTGACTATGATGATAAAGTATGTAAAGATGTTGAAAATGAAATTTTAGTAACCAACAATCATACTCAAATAAACACAGGTCCTCCACAATACTTAGTTGAAGAAAACAATTGTGGTATTGGTAATAGTGGGCTTCAAGTATTGTTCACAGATCAGGATGAGAGTTTACCACTATTTGAAGAAGATAATATAGAATTTAATGATATGAGCCATTCTCCCTTGAATAATGAATGCAAATCTTTACATGCGTCAGACAAAACTTGTATAAACAAAATGGCATTGGTTTCTCAGTTCTTAATTTCTGATGAACTTTTGTTAGACAATAATTCTGAACCCCAAGATCAAATTATCTATGATACTAATAGTAAATCTCATGAAGATTTGACAGGTATACATGAGAAAAAACTAAAGAGTGATCAATATGTTCTTGACTGCTCTAAGGATTTATTTTCTGTTACCTTTGATTTAGGATTTTGTATTCCAGATTCTGATGATGAAATATTAGAACATGCATCAAATACAAATAAGAATAAAACTTTAGATCTACCTGGAAGTTGTTTAGATATCAAGGAGATAAATGATGCAAATTATGTTTCAAATCAAGCAGAAATAACAAGAAATCATGTTGATAGTTCTAGGAATAGAACCATTACTATCTCATCAAGTGAAGATAAGCAGAGTCCAACTTCTTCATGTTTTCCATTGAGTATAGCAAAAACTAAACAATTTATGTTGCCTGGTTATTCTCAGTTTTCTTTGCCAGTAGGGGAAAAAGTTATGAGTACACCCCTTTTTGAATCAAGTATATTGAACTCTAAAAAGAGAAAGGAAATGCCTCGGACACTAGATTCTACTAAGGTAAATTCACAAAGTTTCAAAGAAACATTGAACTCAACTTTTGATGATTCAGGACTTTTTATAGAAAAGACTAAAAACGGGGAACCAAACAATTTACATCAATCCTGTCATTCTGCTGGAGGTAAGATTTCATCTTTCTAGAATAAATTACTCTAGATAAACTTCTGTAATTTTTCAAAATGTAATTGTTCAGTTTATGGTGTGTTGAATTATATATTTTTAAAGTTGATGCTTACTGATTATGTTATCTATGTATATATTAATGGCATGTATGCCATTGGAAAGGTATTACACTGTGAAATATAGAAGTGTAAGATTTGGCCCTAGCCTTTGACTATAAAACAAACAATTGTGTGACATATACATTTGAAAAGATACCAGTAAAATGTGTAAAAGAACTATTAAAAGAATAATAAAATAGTGGATGTTTAGGAGATACAGAAAATATCAAAATTTTGAAGTGGATTAGATTAGATTTTTAAATGTAAATTTTCATTTTGGATCCTTGGGAATATGGATTTGTTGAAAGAAATAAAGAAAGAATTTAGATGTTATAAAATAGTGGGGGAAAGTACAAGAAAGAAAGTGTAAGATTTTGAGGGGATAGTGTAAAGAAGAGGGTTTATATAGCAAAATAGTTGAGAAATAATACTGATCGGAGGATTGAGATAAGAGCACAGAGGCTTTTGGGGAACCTGCATTTCTGTGAGCTAATTCTGCAGTTACAGAAAAATAAGAAAATACAGTGATAGATGCTGTAGTTAAAAGGAAAGCCTCTGGAATTAGTTGGTTATTATTACTGAGTCCTGCATTTAATTCTAGTTGCTTTAGAAGATAATAAAAAAAGAAAAAAGTTGGATTATAGAGTGCTCATTTGTAAAAAGGATTTATTCAAGTTTATCAGTCTGGGTAGATGTTTTACTGTCAAAGAGTACGAAGAGAAATTTAATATGTAAATTTGTGTTAGTTTTTTATTCTTTCAAAAATATTTAAAAAATGTTTTTATTGGTTTTTAGAGGGAGAAGAGAGAAGGATAGAGAGATAGAAACATCGATGAGAGAGAAACATCATCAATCAGGATCAGCTGCTTCCTGCACAGCCCCCACTGGGGATTGAGCCCGCAACCCTGGCATGTGCACTGACCAGGAATCGAACCAGTGACCTCTTGGTTCCTGGATCAATGTTCAATGTTCAATCACTGAGCCACACTGGCTGTGTTAGTTTTTTATTACTGTGTAACAGATTACGCCCCAAAATTTAGTAGATTAAAATAAACATTACTCTCACAGTTTCTATAGTTTAAGAGTTCAAGAATTTCTTAATTGGGTGGTTCTAGCATAGGATTTCTCATGAGGTTATAGTCAAGATTTCATCTGTGGTTGCAGCTATCTGAAGTTTTTTTTTTTTTTTAATATGTTTTATTGATCTTTTACAGAGAGGAAGGGAGAAGGATAGAGAGTTAGAAACATCGATGAGAGAGAGATCAGCCACCTCAGCACACCCCCTACAGGGAATGTGCCCACAACCAGGATACATGCCCTTGACCGGAATCAAACCTGGGACCTTTCAGTCCGCAGGCCAACGCTCTCTCCACTGAGCCAAACTGGTTTCTGCTATCTAAAGTTTTGACTGGGCATAGATTCTCTGCTTTCAAGAGGGGTTGTTCAACGTGGGGAGGGAAGATAGAGACACACAAGAATCTCTATTTCATAGCAATTCTAAAATCCAACAGAAGTGGGATTAGAAGTTCTTTGATTAAGATTCAAAGCCTGGTAATAACTCTCCATGGTTCTTTGTTCTCTGGTTGTGGGGTAGCATTCTTTTTCACAGACAGCACTTGTAGAGTTTTCTCAGCATACTTTCTTTTAGTAAAAATTTGGGAATCCAAAGACCTCTTTTTATTTTGTCTTATCTCTGCCATTTTTAGTTGTAGCTGGCTGTGTTTCTTTCCATATAATTCTCACAAATTTTTGCATTTCTTGTGAATCTTACTGGGATTCATTCCATTAGACTCTAGCTTGCTCACAAATCTTTTGGAGTTAAGTGTTCTACCTTGGGTTTCTGCTGAGATGTCTAGAGATAGTTCTTTAATCTATTTAGGAGGTCTATCTGAGATCATCTGTGATAAACATTCCAAAGTGTTTAGAGGCCTTTTTTTATCTGACTGAATGGTACTCTGAGGCACCACTTTTGATCTTTCATAGGTCTTAAAGCATATACAGTTATACCCTCAGCTGCATCTGAACAATTCCTGGCAATTCTCTAAATGATATCTTTGCCTGGAAGATTTCTTAGTTTAACATGGTTTGCCAGCTCAAGAACCTGGAAATTTTCAAAAGCCAGCAAATTTTTTTCATATTTAATAGTTCTTTCTTTAGCTCTCTTCTTGCAATTTACTTTAAAGCAAGAAGCACAGATGATATCTTAAACATTTTATCTAGAAATTTCCTTAGCAAGATCACCTCATTCATTAGATACATTTTCTACTTTCTGTGTTACTGAAAAGTTGCTAAACTTTCTGGCATTACATAAAGGGTTCTTTTCCCTCCAATTTCCAGTAAGATTTTCCTGACTTTAACATCTCACAGTAGCCATTGAGCTTCCTAGAAATTGTTTCTACAAACAGTTCCTTTGAGTCTCTTTAAGCTTTCACCAAAACTCTCCTCAAAAATTCTTTCAAGCTTCTGCCCCTAATCTAGTTATAAAGTCCCTTGCATCGTTTAGTTATTTGGTATGGCAATTCACTGTTTCTAGGTATTGCAATCTGTATTATTTCTCTACTGATGTATAACAAATTATCCCCTCTCCTGCCAATTTAATGGCTTAAAACAATAAACATATTTCTCTAGACCAGAAATCAAGAGTGGCTTAGTGATGAAGTTGCAATCAAGATGTTGGGCAGGGATGGAGTTATCTGCAGGCTTGGATAAGTTTGGAGGAACACATTGCTCTTGGTGGGAGGCCTTGGTTTCTTACCACACAGGCCTCTCCATAGGAGTTTCTCTTAAAATATATTTTTCTTGATTTCAGAAAGGAAGGGAGAGGGAAAGAGAGATGGAAACATCATTGATGAAAGAGAATCATTGATTGGCTGCCTTCTGCATGCCCCCTTCTGGGGATTGAGCCCACAACCTGGGAAAGTGCCCTTGTTGGAATTGAATCTAGTAGCCTTCAGTCTGCAGGCTGACACTCTATCCACCCAGTCAATCCTCTAGGGCTGAATAGGATTTTTTAAAACTATGTTTTGAGAGAGAGAGGAAGGGAGATAGAGAAACATCAAATGGCTACCTCCCACATGCACCCTAACCAGGGATCAAACCCGAAATCTGGGTATGAGCCCTGACTGGAAATTGAATCGTCAACCTTTTGGTGCCCAGGATGACGCTCCACAACAGTTGGGGCCATAGAATTTATTCTCATATTCTTGCTAGAGCCTGGTGCAAGGATTCATGCACATTGAAAGGAAATTAATTAGAAAGTGGCCGGTGGGACATGACTAGGCAAGATGGGCTGACACGCCTGGTGCCAACCTCCCATGGTCTCTCCTGAGCCAGCTGCTCCTGGGGTGGCGCTGGGGTTCGAAGGTGTCTGCAGAGTAAGCACGATTCCTCTGGCAGGTGGGGTCCCTTGGCCTGGCCTATGGGGATTGGGCTGAAACTGGCAGTCCAATATCCCTAGAGGGGTCTCAGGATATGAAAGGGTATTTTGCAAAGTTGCTGTTGCTCAGCAGCTCCTGTGTTGAGTGTCTGATCGCTGGTGGTCAATGCACATATAGCTGCGGGTCATACAATCTGCCCCCTGGGGGTCATTGTGCATCATAGCTACCAGTTAGATGGCTGTTTAGGCTTTTATATAAAATGTAGCATTCCTTCAGAGTGAGTGATACATAGAGCAAGGATGGGATTGCAATCACTTTTATGACCTAGATTCTAGATTAAGGCACTTTCATTTTCATTTATTCTTTTTTTTAGAAGCAAGTGACTAAGTCTGCCCTACACTTAAGGGAAGAAGAATTCTGACTATCCTCTCTCTCTTTTTTTTAAAAATATATTTTATTGATTTTTCACAGAGAGGAAAGGAAAAGGATAGAAAGCCAGAAACATTGATCAACCGCCTCCTGCACGCCCCCTACTGGGGATGTGCCCACAACCAACGTACATGCCCTTTCCGGAATTGAACCTGGGATCTTTCAGTTCCCAGGCCAATGCTCTGTCCACTGAGCCAAACCGGTTTCGGCCTGACTATCCTCTTGAAGAGGAGACATATCAAATACTTTATGAATGTATCTTAAAACAACAATAAGGTTTTTAGAGTAGATTTCATAAAAATACAAAGAAGTGTCTTCAAACAAAATTTTATCAAAAGACAGATTTAACGCGTTTGTTAAGTATCTGAATATTTGAAGCATCTATTTAACATGAGAGTTGTTTTTTTAAATTGAATTCAGAGAAAAAGGGAGAAGGATAATAGATAGAAACATCAATAATGAGAGAGAATCATTGATTAGCTGCTGCCTCCTGCACAACCTTTTCTGGGGATCGAACCCACAACCTGGCCATGTGTCCTTGGCTGAAATCAGACCTGGGACTCTTCATTCTGCAGGCCAATGCTCTATCAACTCAGCCAGATTGGCTAGGGCTGTTTTTCTGTTTTTTAAAAAAATATATTTTACCTACATTTTTACAGAGAGGAAGGAGAGGGACAGAGAATTAGAAACATCGATGAGAGAGAGACATTTATCAGCTGCTTCCTGCACACTCCCCACTGGGGATATGCCCGCAACCAAGGCACATGCCCTTGACCGGAATCGAACCTGGGACTCTTCAGTCCACAGGCTGATGGTATTTTTTGTTTTTAAGTTACATTTTGCTGATATCTTACCAATGTTTAATTTTATGCTTGTACATAAAAGCATATGAATATATACATGTACAGTGGTACCTCAAGATAAGAGTTTAATTCCTTCCGTAATCTTGAGGCATGGGAAACTATGAGACGCTGGAGTCGCGGTAAACTGGTGGGTCGTGTGCAGCTGGCAGATCCACGCGATTACTCCTATCTCAAATGTTGCTTGTATTTCAAAGCAAAAATCGCTCGCTCACTCAACAGTTCGTATCTCAAAAATCTCGTATGTTAGGGCACTCGTATCTTGAGGTACCACTGTATTTGTTGTTCATAATTTTTATCTTTACTGTTTTCTTCTTCCTCTTCTTAAAGAATATTTTTCAGCATTTCATATAATACTGCTTTGGTGCTGATGAACTCCTTTAGCTTTTTCTTATCTGTAAAGCTCTTTATCTGCCCTTCAATTCTGAATGATAGCTTTGCTAGGTAGAGTAATCTTGGTTGTAGGTTCTTGCTGTTCATCACTTTGAGTATTTCTTACCACTCAGGTCTGGCCTGCGTAGTTTCTGTTCAGAAATCAGCTTCCTTGTAGGTAACTGACTGTTTTTTTTCTCTTGCTGCTTTTAATATTCTCTCTTTGTCTTTTGCTCTTGGCATTTTAACTATGATGTTCTTGGTATGGTCCTCTTTGGATTCCTTTTGTTTGGGGTTCTGTATGCTTCCTGGAGTTATAAATCTATTTCTTTCACCAGGTGGGGGAAGTTTTCTGTCATTATTTCTTCAAACAGGTTTTTAATATCTTGCTTTCTCTCGTCCTCTGGCACCCCCATAATTCTGATGTTTGGTATGCTTAAAGTTGTCCCAGAGGCTTCTTACACTATCTTCACATTTTTGGATTCTTTTTTCTTTTCCAGTTGCGTATTTTCTGCTTTTTTGTATTTCAAATCTTTGACTTGATTCTTTCATTCCTCTAGTCTGCTGTTAGGTCTCTGTATAATATTTTTTTATTTCAGTCAGTGTATGTCTAATTTCTAGTTGGTCCTTTTTCATCTCCTGTTGGGTCTTACTAAATTTATCCATCTTTTCTAGGAAATTCTTGTAAAATCTTATAACTGTGGTTTTGAACTCTATATCCAGTCATTTCTTTTCCTCCATTTCTTTCATTTGTGATCTGTTACTTTGTCTCTGCATTTTTGCTATGCTAGGAGAACTTCTGTACTGGAGTCAGCCATAGATACAAGACTTGCAAAATTGCAAAAGCCTTTCCGTTGAGCTTTGATGGGGTGGAGTCTCAGGGCTGAGCAGAGATAGCCTTGTCTTCCAGACAGCCCTGCCCTATGCGGCTCCTGAGTCTCAGTGTCCCTCGGTAATTGCTGCAGTCCTGCATATGTGTGCCTTCAGACCTAAGTTTCCCTGCATTCCGTGGACCCATATGAGTTTGGGTCTCCAGGATCTCACCTGAAACTGGGATTCAGTGTAGTCAGAAGTGGATTTCAGTGTAGTTGGGAGATTCTGTCTCCTTCCCTCTAGAGCAGTGGTTCTCAACCTGTGGGTTGCGACCCTTTTGGGGGTCGAACAACCCTATCACATGGGTCACCTAAGACATCCTGCATATCAGATATTTACATTACGATTCATTAACAGTAGTACAATGACAGTTATGAAGTAGCAACGAAAATAATTTTATAGTTGGGGGGGTCACCACAACATGCGGAACTGTGTTAAAGGGTCAAGGCATTAGAAAGGTTGAGAACCACTGCTCTAGAGAAAGCCAGTTGCACAATCATCAGTCCGTCCTCTCTGTGCACAGTGGTGTGTGTGCTTCCAGACCTCTGCCTTTTCATGGCTCCCCTAAATTTCCATGCACTCCTTCACTTTCATGACAGTCCAGACTCCCCACGTATGAGTGTCGCCTGGAGCTGGGGTTCAGTGCAGTCAGATCTGGGGTTCAGTGCAGTTGGAAGTTTCTGTCTCCCTCCCGCTAGAGGAAGTCAGCCAGGTCTGCCACCCTTCCTCCTCATGTGCGCATTTCTGTACTTCAGATTTTTGCAGCTCCTCTGAGTCTCCGTGAGCCCCTCTCTTTCCTTCTAGTTGTAGAATTTCCACTCAACAGCTTTCCTGTGGTTCTGGTTGATTCTCGAGTTACCAGCTCTTAATTTTCATACTCGTACTGTTTTATGTATGTATGTATGTATGTATGTATGTATGTATGTATGTATCTATCTATCTATCTACTCATTCTCATGATGATTTTTTCCTGGTACTGTTTTATTTATTTATTTATTTATTTATTCATTCTCATGATTTTTTTTTGGCCAAACTTCGTAAAGCTATCTTTTTTAGGAGTGAGAGGAACAATTCTTATTTCCCCATCAATAAAATAGATAGTTGTTGTTGGATAAACTTAAATCTATTGACCAGATTCATTATTTTTAAATAAATGTTATAGATGAACAATTAACAAGCAATGAAAGTGAAGGTGATGAGATTTTCCAAAGAAAGAGTAAAAAAGCAAAAGGAAATGCTTTGGAATCCCCAGAGGTGAGTAATTTAGTAATTACAATAATGTAACTATATAAAAGCTTTTTCTTTCTCCTTATGTCTTTTTATTTTTTTTCCTTTTCCTTTATCTATTTATCTAGGATCAGAAATATAGTGAAAATGATTCTCCACTGCATGCTGTAAAAAAGCGCAGGTTTCTTCCAAAGAAAGTAAGTATGTAAACAGATGATGTATAGATAATGTATAGTAATTCAATTAAAATAATTATTACAAAAATAATGTGTATATATGATCTTACAGGAATGTAGTTCACAGGAAAATGGATAATATGTACTATGATTAGAATTTCTATTTTAATTTTATACTTGTTTTAAAACCTTTTTCTACTTTTGTTAACACGTTAGTAATTCAGCATATGTTTATTAAATACTTACTGTGTATCTGTTATGTGAGATGCTAGAGTACTACAGGCAGTCCTTGGGTTATGTCGAACATCAGTTCCTATGGCCAACACATTCACATGGAGCACATACACAGCAGTAATGAAGTGAAACAGTAAAAAAAATTTAAAAGATAACAATTCCTGACCTTTACTTGTGTTATATAAATAATAAAAACCATAAAGTACATACGTACATACGTCGAAATGACGGAACTTTTTAAAAAATAAATATTGTAAATGGGAGATGGTGATGTAACAACGTAACCACAAAACATCATGCATCGAGTCCAATGTATAGGACTGCCTGTATAATGATTATATCCTGAAACTGTCTTAAGTCACCTACAATCTATTAGGAGAGAAAGATAAGTAAATGGGTAATTTTAATATAATCTTCTTTTTAAAAATATATTTTATTGATTTTTTATAGAGAGGAAGGGAGAGAGATAGAAAGTCAGAAACATTGACGAGAGAGAGACATCGATCAGACGCCTCCTGCACACCCCACGGTGGAGATGTGCCTGCAAGCAAGGTACATGCCCCCAACCAGAATCGAACCTGAGACCCTTCAGTTCACAAGCTGACGCTCTATCCACTGAGCCAAACCGGTCTCAGCTTAATATAATCTTTTAAGTTGAATGATAAGAAAAGATAACTCCTTAGATTTTGCGAATTCTGGCAAGCTTCTTGAAGCTAAAACTTTATTAAATCTTAAAACATATATGGCCTTAGTTAAGAGAAGGGAGAAGGGAAGGCATTGTCAACAAAGCTTGAAGAATTACACACAGCTGGAAACAGCATCTCTTTATTAACTGGACTGTACTACAAAGAGTGCCAGGAAGTGAAAAGAGAGAAAAATCTGGATCCATTTTTACAAGGCCTTATTCTTTCATTGAATAGGTTTGAAAGGAAGAAAAGAAGGAGTACAGTATGACTTTGATGTCTGGCTTGGGCTCTTCAGTAAATATGTCATAAACCTAGAGAAGACAAGAAAGAATTGAGTTCAGTATGGATATGTTTGAGTTTGAGGTTTTTGTTTGATAGTGAAGTGTTAGTGTCTGGCAAGCATTGGTGGACTATGAATATGAAGTTTAGGTAGGAGGCAGGTCTTATAGCTAATGATACTCATTTGTCATCAGTTTATAGCTGGTAACTAAATTCTGAGATTAGAAAATCTTGTGTGATTTAATTCGATAATGAAATCTAGGATACTTTGTTTTTGTTTTTAAAATTTTTATTAATGTATTACATGTATACATATCTTCCCCCTCCATTCCTATGCATAACCCTAACCCCTAGTGTCTTGTGTCCATTTGTTCAGCTTATATGCATGCGTACAAGACCTTTGGTTGATCTCTTATCTACCCTACTTCTCCCTAACCTTCCCACTGTAATTTCACAGTCTGTTTGATGCTTAACTGCCTCTGTATCTATCTTCTTGTTCATCAGTTTATAATGTTCTTTATTATCCATAAATGAATAAGATCAAGATTTCTTTCATTGACTGGGTTATTTCACTTTGAATAAGGCTCTCCAGTTCCATCCAGGTTGCTGCAAATGGGAAGAATTCCTTCTTTTATATGGCAATATAGAATTCCATTGTTTAGATGTACCATAGTTTTCTGATCCACTCATCTGCTGACGGGCACTTAGGCTGTTGAAATCTAGGATACTTTGTGCAAAATTAATTAAAAATACCATCAGTTCATATTAATTTTTAAACTTATATAAAACAAAAGTCACTTTTTAAAAATATATATATTTTTATTGATTTTTTTATAGAGAGGAAAGGAGAGGGATAGAGAGTTAGAAACATCAATGAGAGAGAAACATCTATCAGCTGCCTCCTGCACATCCCCTACTAAGGGATGTGTCCCGCAACCAAGGTACATGCCGTTGACCGGAATCAAACCTGAGACCTTGCAGTCTACAGGCCAACGCTCTAACCACTGAACCAAACCAGTTTTGGCGAAAAGTCACTTTTATACTTATATAAAACATGAAAAAGTTTTGATTTATCAGAAATGAATTAAAACATTGATAATGTAATGAATCCATTTTAAACTAAAATTATTCCTGTTTATTGAAATGTTACTGATAAACTTTTTTTTTTTAGTTTTTTTGATTGGTTTTATATTAGTTTGTAAAAGATACAGTGATAGGCCTCCCTAGTCAAAATTTGTTTTTCTTATACTAGTTCTTTGGTTTGAAAGGACTCATCTAGGACTGATTTTGACCTGTAGGTCTGATTTTGATACCTGTATTTATAGACTTAATTAGACGCCCAGTGCATGAAATTAATGAACTGGTGGGGTCCCTAGGCATGGCCAGTGATCAGGGCTGATCAAGTTACCTGCCTCCCCACCTCCTCCTTCCCTCACCACCCATGTCTGTTGCCACCCACCCCCGGTTCCCTATCCCAGCCCCAGGTTGGGTGATTAGGACCTGCAGGCGAGGAGGAGGGACTGGATATTTGGCCAGTAGGCCCCAATCAGGCAGTTGGGTCCTCCGAGCCTAGGGGAGGGGTCAACTGCTACCAGCCAGGCAGGCAGTGGGCCGATCAGAACCTGCATTGGGGGGAAGAGACCTGGGAGGATGGCAGCTAGTCCCGAGGAGGGAGCTGGCCCCTTGCCCTCCTGGGAAAGGGGCCATGTCTGCCACCACCCACTCCCAGTTCCTTGTCCCAGCCTGGGGGCCCTGCCAGCCAGAAGGAGGGCCCCGGAGGTTGTCTGACAGGCCCTATTGCGATCAGGGCTTGTGGGCTGGGGGAAGCTCCTGAGTCGAGTGTCTGCCCCCTGGTGGTCAGAGCTTGTCATTTGACTGGTCATTACAGTTATCCATCATAACAGTAGCTTGGGCTTTTATATATAGAGATTATATTTTTTGAAGTCTTCAGGATCTTCTAAGGCAGTGTTCGGCAAACTGCTGCTCACAGCTCTGTTGACTAAAGAGTTTGCTGACCACTGTGCTAAAGGAAACAAGTTTTCATCAAATACATTTGATGTAATTGAGTGAATATTACATTAGTACTAGAGACCTGGTGCATGAAATTCCTGCATGGGAGGGGGATTGTCCCTCAGTCTGGGACAACCTCAAGGAATGTCCGACTGCCTGTTTAGGCCTGATCCCACCAGGCAGTTGGACATCCCTCTCACAATCCAGGACTGCTGGCTCCCAACTACTTGCCTGCTTGCCTGTCAAAATAGCCCTAACTGCTTCTACCTGCCAGCCTGATCCCCCCTAACCTCTCCCCTGCCAGCCTGATTGACACCTAACTGCTCTCCTGCCAGCCCACTTGCCCCTAACTTCTCTGCTCTGTTGGCCTGATTGCCCCTAACTGCTCTCTCCTGATGGCCTGGTCACCCCTAAGCATTCTCCCCTGCAGGCCTGGTAACCCTCAACTGCCCACTCCTTAAGACCTGGCCCCCCCAAACTGCCCTCCCCTGCTGGTCTGGTCACCCCTAATTGTCCTCCCTGGCAGACCTGGTCCCACCCAACTGCCCTCTCATGCATACCTGCCCACCCCCCACAACTGCCCTCTCTGCTGGCCCAGTCACCCCTAACTGCCCTCCCCTTCCAACCTGGTCCCTCCCAACTGCCCTCCCCTACTGGCCTGATCACCTGATCACCCACAACTACCCTCCCCTGCCGGTCATTTTGTGGCAGCCATCTTGTGTCCACATGGGGGCAGCCATCTTGTGTGTTGGAGTGATGATCAATTTGCATATTACTTTCTTATTAGATAGGATTACATATACAGACAGACCTTGGGTTATGTTGGACTCGACGTACATCGTTTCATGATTATGTTGCCATCTCCCATTTATTTATAAAAAAATAGTTTCATCATTTCAACATATGTATATATGTATTTTATGTTTTTTGTAATTTATTTACCACAGGTAATGATCAGAATTTGTTATCTTTCTTTTAAGTTTTTTCTTACTATTTCACTTCATTACTGCTGTGTATGTGTTCCATGTGTGTGACATAGGTGCTTATGTAGATAGGTTCGAACTTATAGCAAAAAGTGCATTACGTAATGCCATAGGAATGGATGTCTGTCGTAACCCAAGGACCTACTATATTGCCTAATTTAGTATTTTAGTACTTATCAATTCTTAAGTATTATGTATTTGTAACAGGGCTCTAGGTTGTGAGAGTATTTTATTTATTTTTTTAACAAGAAAAAGTTAGGCCAACTTTAAAAATGAAAATAAAAGCAACATCCCTTGAAATTAGTAAATTAACATATAATAGTCCAATGATATTTTCTTATGCAATGATTTTATTGAATTATTATAGTTAGAATTATCATCTAGTGATGAAAGTGAAGATTTTCCTGATCAACACCCACAACTAGAATATTTCAAAGGTTGTAACATGAATTCCAAAAGAAGAACCAAAGTCCAAAAGAGACAGAATCATCTGAAGGTAAACTTTTTTAGTTTGTTATACTATACCAGGGCCCACTGCATGAATTCATGCACCTTGAAAGGAACTGTGGGCCATGAGGCTGTGGTAGGCACAGTGATGGGTCTCAGCCCAGCCCCTCTTGCTGTTGCTCCTGGGCCACTGTCTGCCAGCAGCCCTACTACTGCTGCCACCACTTAGTGCTGATGGCGCCGGCCCTGCTTATACCTGCTGATGGAGCACAGTGTTTGGGGCCAGTGCCAGCAGCGGGTGCCAGTACGGCCAGTACCATCAGTGGTTGCAAGCGGCAGCTGCTGCCCTGATCATCCTTCAGGAGTATGTGGAGAAGCCCTCAGGGGCGGTCAGGGGCAAGTAGCCACCACTCGCACCTTCTGATGGTACCGATTGATTCATACTGGTGCCCGACACTGGCAGCAGGTGCAAGAGGTGGCTCTGGCACCAGCTGCAGATATGAGTGGGGCTAGCGCTGTCAGTGGATGCGAGTGGGGTTGGCACCATCAGCAGGTGCAAGCACCAGATGGGAACAAGGTGTGCAGGAGCAAAGAATTTTCAGAGGCTCGCCCTGATGACAGCAAACAATGCCCTGCCTTGGTCTGGTGCCCCTTCTCACCTGCTCCACCATCCTGCTGCGGCCAATGCCCTCTATATTCTGCACACACCCTTGGTGATCAGTGCATGTCATGGCAACCAGTTGTTCCGCTGTTGGGTCTATTTGCATATTAGCCTTTTATTATATAGGATATGTATTTAAAGAACATTAGATTTTATACAGAAGTAGACTTCTCTATAATTTATTTTTTTTAACCCTTACCTAAGGATCTGTATATATATATATATATTTTTATTTTTAAAAAAATATATTGTATTGATTCTTTATAGGGAGAAAGGGAGAGAGATAGAGAGTTAGGAACATTGATGAGAGAGAGACATCAATCAGCTGCCTCTTGCACATCCCCCACTGGGGATGTGCCCGCAACCAAAATACATGCCCTTGACTGGAATCAAACCTGGGACCTTTCGGTCCGCAGGCCGACATTCTATCCACTGAGCAAAACTGGTTTTGGCAGAATCTATATTTTTTAAATATATTTTTATTGATTTCAAAGAGGAAAGGAGAAGGATGAGAGAGTGATGAAGTTCACAATCTGGGTATGCGCCCTGACCAGGAATTGAATTATGACCTCTTGGTTCATAGGTTGATCCTCAACCACTGAGCCATGCTGTCTGTGCCTGAGGATAATTTTTTAGAGAGAATGGGAAAGGAGAGGGTGAGAGGGAGAGAGGAACATCAGTGTTGAGAGAGACAGATCTATTGGTTATCTTTTACACACCCTCAGCTAGGGCTAGCATCAAACCTATAACCCGGGTACGTCTCCTTGACCAGAATTGAACCTGAAACCCTTTGATATGCAGGGCAATCCTGTAACTACTGAGCCATGCCAATCAGGGCTCTATAATTTCTCTATAGAAAGAAATCCCAAAGTAAAAAAATATTTTTACTCTACTTTTACTTTTTTAATTGGAATTACAATCTCAATTCCAATTGGAAAAGTGTTTTTGTGTTTTGAAACTATCTTGCAGTGTTATTTTGAGTGACTAAATGAAGAAACTAGTATGTTGAAAATTTAAGAATCAAATTGAAGAAAATCTGAGACAGAACTTTGTGTTTTAGAGTATTTGCTGTTTCTTTTTAAATATATTTTTATTTATTGCTTACAGAGAGGAAGGGAGAGGGATAGAGTTAGAAACATCAATGAGAGAGAGACATCGATCAGCTGCCTTTTGCACGCCCCTTATTGGGGGTGTGCCTACAACCAAGGTACATGCCCTCGACCGGAATTGAACCTGGGACCTTTCAATCTGCAGGCAGACGCTCTATCCACTGAGCCAAACCAGTTATGGCTGTTTTTTTTGTTGTTTGTTTGTTTTAAACTTAGTTTTATTTATTGATTTTAAGAGAGAAAGGAAGAGAAACAGTGATTTGTTTTCCACTTATTTATGCACTCGTTGGTTGACTCTTGTATACGCCCTGACTGGGATCAAACCTGCAATCTTGGCATATTGGAATGACGTGCTAAACAATCACATGTATTGTTTTTCTTATCTCTATTCAATATTTAAATCCTTGGAAAAGAATTCTTAACACCTGTTTTTTTCTGATCAGTCCTTTTGAGGCAAAAATTAAAATAACTAAGACCTGTTTGCAAACTTTATGCTTATTTATAAAAGAAAACCATTCAATAAGCTGAAATGCTGACTTGTACTTATTTTACTTATAAGAATTATCAGGAAAAATTTAAATAACTATGCTACTTTATCAAGTCTTTTTGTAGTTTCCTGTTTTTTATTTTTTGTCTTAAAAAGCATTGGGAATAAATTCATTTTCCGGAAGTATTTCCAGTGATTTAAGAAAAAGTAAATGATTTTCTCGTCAGTATCATCTTGTTTTCTAATTTGTCTTAGCTTGTAGCTAAGAAGTTTTTAGATGATCAAGCAGAACTTTCCCAAGAAGATGAAGAATGTGTTTCGTCAGATGAAAATGATGATTCTGAAAATGAAACAGATTCCTCATTACTTGATTTCTTAAATGATGAGACTCAACTTTCACAGGCCATAAATGGTAAATGATGCTTCTTTTTCTTTTAATTTTCAATGCTTTTAATGTGGTTGTAGTTAAATATTTTAGTTATTTTTCAAATAACATTGACTTTAAAGGGAATTAAATTTGGTATGACTAAAATATTTGGTTATTTTCATTCAAATTCTATAATATTTGTTTTATTTTAGATTTGGTTATTTATAGGTTTTTCCTAATTTGATTATTTATCTCCAAAGCAACCTGAGTGACCCAGTGTCAAAGTTTATGTAACAACTATGTAGTTCCTATTGTGTCTTATACTATGTAACATTTTTGAGGAAGCTATATCAGTGAAAAAATGGACAAAAATCTCTGCCTTTTAACGTTTGAATGGAAGGATACAAACAATACATAATAACTAAATTATTTAGTATATTATAAGATGAAAATTTATAGAGAAATTAAAAAAATGAAGTTGAGGATTTGCAGGAGTTTGGAGGATTAATACTGGACAAGCTTTAATTTTATGTAAGTTATGGAGGGTAGACTTCATTGAGAAGGTGATAGTTCATCAAACTCCAGAGGAGATGAAGAGGTTAGCAATATGGATTGTGCAAATCAGCCGAGGCACAAAGCTCACTTTGTTAAATTTGCCAAAAAGGGGAGATGTACTTTTAGTAAATACTCTCTCCAAACAGTGTTGGAGCAGATCTTATATAAGAAGATGGGGGAGGGGGGGGAGGAAGGCTATAACTGAAATAAGAAAGATTCTGTTGGGCTTTTCAATGTTTTGCTCTTCTACAGATCTTGCTACTTATTCTGCTCTTACAATTCACGATGTAATTTAAGATAGCAAAGTTTCCCAAGGCCCATGCCTTCATTTTATTAATCACTTTTTAAAATTGATTTTATTTAATTAATTTATTTTAAATATATTTTTATTGATTTTAGATAGAGGAAGGGAGAAGAGATAACATCATTGATGAGAGAGAATCATTGATTGGCTGTCTCCTGCATGCCCCCTACTGGGGATTGAGCCTGCTATCTGGGCTTGTGCCCTGACTGGGAATTGAACTGTGACCTCCTGGTTCGTGGGTCGACACTCAATCACTGAGCAGCACCAGCTGGGCTTAAATTGATTTTAGAGAGAGAGACAGAGAGACATTGATTTATTGTTCCACTTACTTATGCATTCATTGGTTGTTTCTTCTGTGTGTCCTGACCAGAGCTTGAATCCATAACCTTGGTGAATTGGGACTATGCTCTAACCAACTGAGCTACCCTGCCAGTACAGTTCTTGCCTTTAAAAGAAAAAGGCCTTAAAGACAAAGTTTTCAGTGTTATGTCATTGATACTAATATGATTTACAGAATAAGGTTTCCTGGTATTATACTTGACACATATTAACAGAAGTGGCTATTGCAGGTTTATAGGATAATCTGGTTGGAGAATTTTGATGCATAGACAACAACCAGTATAAAGGTCCTGAGACAGGAGTATGCTTGGCATGTTCAAGGAAGGCATTGTTCCTAGAATTGAACGAGGAAGAGGGATAGTAGTAAGAAGAGAGATAAGAGAGGTGCTGAGCAGCCAGTTCCTGATTTGACTTCTTGTAGCATTATCATTCTTCCTTCTGTGTTGAGAATGGCCTATCGGGGAACAAAAGTGGAAGAGACCATTTAGGAGGCTGTAGCAGTAATCTAATCAAGGAGTGATAGTGGTTGCTTCCAAGGTGTTGGCAGTGAGAGGGAAACAAAGATTGGATTTAGGATATGTATAGCTGACAGGATTTTCTGCTGGATTAGAGAGGAAAAGAAGAGTCAGTGGGTTTGAGCACAGGAGGGTTGTCCTTGTTGCTCTCTGACATTGGAAGGGTACCTGTGGAGCAGTGGGGTTGAAGAGTAGGGAGATCTGAAATTACACAGTGTGTTTGAAATATGTAAGATTTCAAAGTGTTCGTTTTAAGCCTCAAAATTCACATTTTTTTTCATGTTTATTTTTTAAGTACTCTTTGCTAAAACATTACAAAATGAGAAGCATACATTTTTCTGGCATATAAGACAACCTATTAACACAGGAAAACCTTCTCAAAAGTCAGGGGTCGTCTTATATGTCGGGTGTTGTCTTATAGGGCGAGTATATCCCAAACTATATTTTAACTGGAAAAGTTGGGGGTCGTCTTACACGCCCATTCATCTTATACACTGGAAAATATGGTAAATTATATCTAAAAACAATCTGAAACATGAAAAAGAAATCTCTGAAAGCTCCTTGATTTGAGTCTAACCAGTAAACTGGAAGTAAGGGTCACATTAAATTTGTAGGGATTTAGCATGAGTCAGAAGAATATCTAACAGTTAAAGCTAGCTATGTGATGAAGATAAGGGAAATAGTATTCAAAGAAAAATTTATACATTTTATAGCAAGCACTATAGTCTTCAAATGAGTTACCCCTCAAAATAGTTGATGTCAATCACCCTAAAATGTAAAAGAAATGGGAAACAAAAATTAAGTTGCTCTCTGATTATAGCCTTAAACATACAGGCATAAATAGAAAATCGTGTGTTTTTCAGTTTTAACTTGACTGCAAATAATGAGACATATATACTGTTGTCTGTGGCTTTATATGTTTTGACTTCTTTTTTTTTGGCTTGGATTTCTTGTGTTTTACTGAATACTTTTTATAAATCAGGTACAGTCCTAAGATCTTTGAATACACGTATTTTTTTCATAAAAAGGCGCCATACTAATCCTCATTTTCAGAGGAGAGAGAGAGAGCTAAGGTAGAGCACTTAAATAAATTGTCCGTGATCACCCAACTACATGGTCTGATTTCAAATGCAAAACTTCTAACTTTGCATTTTATGTAATTGTTTTTAGACATTTTTTACATATTAAAAACATTTTATATAAAATAATGCTACAAGGTTTGAATTATGTGAATTTGGAATTAGTCAAAGTTAAGTACTTTTCTAGTTTTCATTTAAATAATTTTGCTATTTAAAATTCCTATTATCTTTACACAGATTCTGAAATGAAAGCTATTTACATGAAATCTGTGCACAGTCCATTGATGAGCAACCGGTACAATATGGTCCATAAGAAACATAACAACATAAACATTTTCTCACAGGTATAAACTACAGCAATATAGTAGAGAATTTCCTGAAGGTGATGTGGAAAATTTTTCCTATTAATGAAACCTCCATTTTATTTCTAAAACTAGACTATCAGAGTTAATTTCTGCTTTGAGTCAAGAAGATAGACTAAATGAATTCTCAAAATCACTTTTAATCCTTATTTTGATCAAATTATTCTTTCTTTAATTTTAGTTAATTTGCATATGCCATGAAATTATTTTCTAATTAGGAGAATGTTTAAAGAAAGTTCATCATCTACTAGTTAAATTTTTAAAAAATATATTTTTATTGATTTTTTAAAGAGAGAAGGAGAGAGAGGAACATCATTTGGTTGCCTCCCTCATGTGTACTGACTGTGGATTGAACCTGAAACCTGGGCATGTGCCCTCACCAGGAATCAACTGGTAAGCTTTTGGTATATGGGGGCATGCTCAACCAACTGAGACATACCAGCCAAGGAAACCAGTTAAATTTTAAAAAAATATATTTTGCCCAATACACAATATTAAGGCATGGAGGCCTGCACCCTCTCCAATCTGGGACTCCTCAGGGGATGTCCAACTGCCGGTTAAGGCCCGATCCCCTGATCTCACAATCCAGGACGACTGGCCCCTAAACACTTATCTGCCTGCCTGCCTGATCGCCCTAACCCCTCTGCCTGCCAGCCTGATTGTCCCTACCTTGCTCCCCTGCTGGCTGGATTGCCCCTAACCTTTCTGCCTGCCTGATTGCCCCTAACTGCCCTCCCCTGCTGGCCTGATCTTGCCCCCAGCTGCCCTCCTCTGCCAGCCTGATCTCACCCCCAACTACCCTCTTTGCCTTGGCCCCTACCACCATAGCTTTGTCTGGAAGGAAGTTGGGCATTGGAAGATGGCCAGTCAACCTGGTCTAATTAGCATATTACCCTTTTATTAGTATAGATTTATTTCTAGAGGAAGGGAGAGGGAGAGAGAAAGAAACATCAATGATGAGAGAGAATCATTAATTGGTTGTCTCCTGCATGCCCCCTTCCTGGGATGGAGCCTGAAACCTGGGCATTATGCCCTGACCAGAAATTGAACTGTGACCTCCTTTTTCATGGGTTGATGCTCAACCACTGAGTCATACTGGATGGGCTCAATTTTTAATTTTTGTATGTTGAAAATTTTTTTTCATAGAAATGTTAATTCTAAAAGATATGGATTATTCTTTTTTATGGTTAACATTTTTATATTAGCCTTATTTGTTCATAAATTAACATGTTCAGCTGGGTAAAAAGTCATTCATTTTTCTTCATGTCCATTGTGTTTATTATATAGCACTTATCACATTGCTTATATATTACTGTTTATTTTTTCTGGCTACCTGCAGTAGACTGTTAATTTTTATTTTTAATTTAATTTTTATTTTTTTAAATATATTTTATTGATTTTTTACAGAGAGCAAGAGAGAGGGATAGAGAATTAGAAACATCAGTGAGAGAGAGACATCAATCAGCTGCCTCTTGCACTCCCCCTACTGGGGATGTGCCTGCAACCAAGGTACATGCCCTTGACCGGAAATGAACCTGGGACCTTTCCGTCCTGAGACCAATGCTCTATCCACGGAGCCAAACCAGTTTCGGCTAGACTGTTAATTTTTAGAGGGAAGAGAGTTACACTTTTTTATCTACAAAAATCCCCACTTTGTTCCATAAAGACTATACTTAGACTGAATTAATGAAGTGAAATAAATATTGGTAAAGATCTCCTGTACTTAAAAAAATATGGTAGGGAGAATCCAAGATGGTGGCATAGGTAAACACCTACACAGCTACCTCGCACAACAATTTCAAAACTATAACTAAAAAACAGAACGGACATTATCCAGAACCACAGGAAAGCTGGCTGAGTGGAAATTCTACAACTAGAAGGAAAGAAAGGGGCTCACAGAAACTCAGAGGAGCTGCAAAAAGCTGAGGTATGGAGATGCACGTGTGGAGAGAGTGGGTACTGGAGAACCTGGCTGGCTTTCTCTGGTGGGAGGGAGACGGAGACTCTCAATGGCATTGAACCCCTTATCCTAAGACACTAAACCCCAATTCCAGCCAAAACTCATACGGGAGAGTTTGGACTGAGAAAAGGGAGAAGTGCACGGAAATTTAGGGGAGTCACAAAAGATCAGAAGTCTGGTGGCACGCACGGCACTGCACGCATAGGACCGACTGTTGATTGTGCTGCTGGCTTTCAGGAGTGGGCGAGAGACAGACCCTCCCACCAGCGTCACTTCTAACTCCACTAAACCCTGGTTTCGGGTGAAACCCTGGGGACCCAGACTCTCATGGTCCCGGAGCACAGGGGAGCCAGAAGGGCAGCAGTCTAGAGGCAATGTGGTCCCTGTGCACACATGTTCAGCGATTACCCAGTCACGTGAGACTCCGTGGAGGGCGGGGCCGACTGGAAGGCAAGGCGGTCCCTTAAGCCCTGAGATTCCACCCATCCCAAGCTCAACAGAGAGGCTTCTGCAGTTTTGCAAGTCTTGTGTCATAAGGCTGAATTCAACACAGAGATTCTCCAGGCATAGTGAAAATGCTGAGACAAGGGAAGGGATCACAAACAAAAGAAATGGAAGAAAACAAACAACTGGATATAGAGTTCAAAACCATGCTTATAAGGTTTTTCAAGAATACCCTAGAAAAGTTGGATAAAGTTAGCAAGACCCAAGAGGAGATGAAAAAGAACCAACTAGAGATGGAACTAGAAATTAAACATACACTGACTGAAATAAAAAATATTATACAGAGACCTAACAGCAGACTAGAGGAAGGCAAGAATCAAGTCAAAAATTTGAAATATAAAAAATCAGAAAACATTCAACTGGAAAAGCAAGAAGAGAGAAGAATCCAAAAATGTGAAGATAATATAAGGAGCCTCTGGGACAGCTTCAAGCGTACCAACATAGAATTGTGGGGGTGCCAGAGGAAGATACTGAAAACCTATTTAAAGAAATAATGACTGAAAACTTCCCACATCTGGTAAAAGAAATAGACTTACAAGTCCAGGAAGCACACAGAACCCATATCAAAGGAATCCAAAGAGGACTACACCAAGACATATCATAATTAAAATACCAAGAGCAAAAGACAGAGAATATTAAAAGCAGCAAGAGAAAAACAGTTCATTACCTACAAGGGAGCACCCATACGATTCTCAACTGATTTCTCAACAGAAATGATGCAGGCCAGACCAGAGTGGCAAGAAATATTTAACGTGATGAATAGCAAGAACCTACAACCAAGAATAATCTATCCAGCAAAGCTTTCATTCAGAATTGAAGGTCAGATAAAGAGCTTCACAGGTAAGAAAAAGCTAAAGGAGTTCATCAACTCCAAAACAGTATTATATGCTGAAAGGTACTCTTTTAGAAGAGGAAGAAGAAAAAGGTAAAAGATAAAAAATTATGAACAACAAATATGTATCTATCAACTAGTGAATCTAAAAATTAAGTGAATTAAAAATCTGATCAACAGAATAAACTGGTAAATATAATAGAATCAGGAGCACAGAAAGGGAGTGGACTGATAATTCTCAGCGGGAAAGAGGGGAGGGGTGTACAGGAAGTGACTGGAGAAAAATCATACACCTATTGATGACGTCTATGGGAGGGAGGTAAGGGCAAAGGGAAGGGTGGAAGCTGAGTGGAGGGGAGCTATGGAGGGGTAAAAGGAGAAACAAATGTAATAATCTGAATAATAAAGATTTAATTAAAAAATATCTTAGCTGCAGGCTGATTTTATGAAAGAAATTTGTAATGTTTTTCCCTATTGATTTCAGAGAGGAATGGAGAGAGAGATAGATAGAAACATAAATGATGGGAGAAAATCATTGATTGTCTGTCTCCTGCATATACCCTACTGGGGGTGGGGAGATTGAGTCCGCAACCTAGGCATGTGCCCTTGGCCGAAACCAAACCTGGGACTCTTTAGTCTGCAAGCTGATGCTTTATCCACTGAGCCAAACCCTAGGGCATGTAATTTCTTTTTTTTTTTAAATTTAATAAATCTTTATTGTTCAGATAATTACAATTGTTCCTCTTTTTCCCCCCATAGCTCTTCTCCACCCAGCTCCACCTTTCCTTCTGCCCTTACCTCCCCTCCCCACTTGTCTTCAACCATAGGTGTATGATTTTTGTCCAGTCTCTTTCTGCACTCCCCCAAACCCCTTTCCTTCTGAGAATTGTTAGTCCTCTCCCTTTCTATGCCCCTGATTCTATTATATTCACCAGTTTATTCTGTTCATTAGATTTTTTAATTCACTTGATTTTTAGATTCACTTGTTGATAGATATGTATTGTTGTTCATAATTTTTATCTTTACCTTTTTCTTCTTATTCTTCTGAAAGAGTACCTTTCAACATTTCATATAATACTGGTTTAGAATTGATGAACTCCTTTAGCTTTTTCTTATCTGTGAAGTTCTTTATCTGCCATTCAATTCTGAATGATAGCTTTGCTGGGTAGAGTAATCTTGGTTGTAGGTTCTTGCTATTCATCATGGTAAATATTTCTTGCCACTCTGGTCTGGCCTGCATCATTTCTGTTGAGAAATCAGCTGACAATTGTATGGGTGCTCCCTTGTAGGTAATTAATTGTTCTTCTCTTGCTGCTTTTAATATTCTCTCTTTGTCTTTTGCTCTTGGCATTTTAATTATGATGTCTGTTGGTGTGGTCCTCTTTGGATTTCTTTTGTTTGGGGTTCTATCTGCTTCCTGGACTTGTAAGTCTATTTCTTTCACCAGGTGGGGGAAGTTTTCAGTCATTATTTCTTCAAATAGATTTTCAGTATCTTGCTTTCTCTCTTCTTCTATCACCGCCATAATTCTGATGTTGGTATGCTTAAAGTTGTCCCAGAGGCTCCTTATACTATCTTCAAATTTTTGGATTCGTTTTTCTCTTTGCTTTTCCAGTCAAGTGTTTTTGCTTCTTTGTATTTCAAAACTTTGACTTGATTCTTGCATCCCTCTAGTCTGCTATTAGGTCTCTGTATAATATTTTTTATTTCAGTCAGTGTATGTTTCATTTCTAGTTGATCCTTTTTCATCTCCTCTTGGGTCTTGCTAAATTTATCCATCTCTTCTAGGAAATTCTTGAAAAACCTTATAACTGTGGTTTTGAATTCTATATCCAGTCATTTGTTTTCCTCTATTTCTTTCATTTGTGATCTGTTTCTTTGTCTCTGCATTTTCCCTGAGTTGGTAGAGTACCTATATGGCCCAGTAGCTCCGCCTCCCCAGTTACCTGAGTGAATTCTCTTTGTGGACTGTGTGTACCGCCTTGTTGTAGTTAAGTCTTAATTGTTGTTGGTATCACTGGGGAGGATTGACCTCTTAGCCAATTGGTTGTGAAGATCAGCTCCATCTATGCTGGGAGAACTTCTGTGCTGGAGTCAGCCTTATGATACAAGACTTGGAAAATTGCTAAGGTCTCTATGTTCATCTTGGATGGGGCGTAGTCTCAGGGCTAAGAAGACAGCCTTGGCTTTGCATTAGCCCTGCCCTACATGGCCCCTGGGTCTCAGTGTCCCTCTGTAATCACTGCATCCCTTTCTGTGCACACTTGCGCTTGCGCACCTCCAGATCTCTACCTTTCCGGCCTCCCTGAGTTTCCGTGCGCTCTGAGTTCCCAGGGTCTCATCTGAAACTGGGGTTCAGTGCAGTCAGAATTGGATTTCAATGCAGTTGGGACATTCTGGCTTCCTCCCACTAGGGAAAGCCAGCAGCCCAATCAGTAATCAGTCCTCTCTGCATGCACTTGCCACGGTGCCTCCAGACCTCTGCCTTTCGAGGCTCCCCTAAGTTTCCGTGCACTCCTCCCTTTTCACAACAGTCCATACTCCCCCCCGTGTGAGTCTTTCCCAGAACTGGGGTTTAGTACAGTTGGGAATCTCCATCTCCCTCCTGTCAGAGGCAGCCAGCCAGGCAATCCGCTACCTGTCCTCTCCCCATGCGTGTCTCCGGACCTCAGCTTTTTAGAGCTCCTCTGAGCCTCCTTGAGGTTGTCTCTTTCCTTCTGGTTGTAGAATTTTCACTCAGCCAGCTTTCCTGTGATTCTGGATGATGTCCATTTTATCTTTTAGCTGTAGTTTTGAAATTGTTGTGCGAGGCATCAGTTTAGATGTTCACCTATGCCGCCATCTTGGTTTCCCCTTGAAATGCATATATCGCAATTTATTTATTTTTTTTTGTGTGTGTGTAATTGTAGATTCCTGAGCAAGATGAAACCTATTTAGAAGACAGTTTTTGTGTTAATGAAGAGGAGTCTTGCAAAAGTCAATCAAGTGAAGAAGTGTCAGTTGAATTTAATTTAATAACTGAAGATTGCTTTGCAAATGGAAGTAAAAAATATAAAACTCGACGTTCAGTAAAGCTAAAACGACAGATGAGACAGAATTGTGCACGTTCAAAAAAGAAATTATCCAGAATCATTTTACTGGATGATTCAAGTGAGGAGGAAAACAACGTAAATGATAAAACAGAATCCAATATTGTGATTAACTCAAACGTTTGTAAAAAGAGCCAACAACAGGACCATTGTTTGAATTTAGTGCATTCTGGGTCTTCCTTGCAGTCCCAGGACCATTCTAATCCAATTGTTATTGAATTGCCAAAGCAAAGACAGCAGACACTACTTAATTTAAAAGATATGGCTTCTGAAGTCTTGGACTCCAAACCTCAGAGCCAAAATAAAATTGAATCTTTCTCATCATCATTCACTGCTGTTGATTCACAGAAAGACTGTAGAAATTTTCTAATTCAGTTGAAGGTATGGACCAAAATAGAGGAAAAAACCTTCATATGTTTACCATAAGTTGTCTTTATTTTGTTTTCCTTTCTTGTATGTTTTATGTTAAGTAGTTGGGTTAAGAAAAATTAGCTAATGTTGAAATTCTTCAAATAAGAAAATAGCACATTAAATTTTATGGATAATTCAGATATGGGTGCTTAGGTTATAATTTTTTAAATATGGTCATTGTTTTCTTACTAACACTGTAAGAAAACTTCCTAATTTCATTAAAAGGCTGTAGGAAAATTTCTGCAAGGCAAAATTAATAGAAATTATAAGCTCAGAACTAGGCCCTGATTAACTTTTCTTCCCCTCACTTAAGGTTTCAGGTATGTAACTCATCTCTTTATGGGGGAGAAGAGCTTAGGGGCACCACCCAATTTCCTTCCTTCCAGAATGGCTGAGGAGTCCTGTTTCCAGCTTCCCCTATCTTTCTATTGCTTAAATAATTCCTAACATCATTTTTAATTTTTAAGAGTTTATAGTTAAGTAGTTTTACTAAAATAGGGATTAAAGTCATAGTACTAGGAATTCCCTAATTGTAAATATTAATTGTCATTTAGGAGTGAGACCTAGATCTAGACTTCTATTTCTCTTTTATTCCAGGTATTTCAGTTCATTCTGCCTTACCAATATGCTACAATGTCTACACAATGGCTTTCAAATTGGCCAGTTTTAAATTGTTCTCGGGTGTTTTTTTGTTGTTGTTTTTTAATATATTTTATTGATTTTTTACAGAGAGGAAGGGAGAGGGATAGAAAGTCAGAAACATCAATGAGAGAGAGACATCCATCAGCCGCTTCCTGCATGCACCACACTGGAGATGTGCCTGCAAGCAAGGTACATGCCCCCGACCGGAATGGAACCTGGGACCTTTCAGTCCGCAGGCCGACGCTCTATCCACTGAGCCAAACCGGTCTCAGCTGTTCTCAGGTTTTTATTGCCCAAAGTTATTTCTCAAAGGTATAATTAGGATAAAGGTAACTAGATTACATTTTATAATAGATTGGAGATCAATTTCTCTGAGCCTCAGTTTCCTCAGCTATAGTATAACCATAGTAATCCCAAGGGTCACGGTAGATCATATATGCACAGTACTTTGAAGCCTTGTAAGCACTATTCACATTTCCAGTGTGGCATGTTTTTACTGAAAAACAGATGTAGGCTAGTAATACTGAGGATAGTGGAAAAGTTACACAGATTTTAACAGGAATGGGTTTTAATTTTCTTCTATATCTAGTACTACAATTCTACAAAATATGATTCTTTATACTTGAAATTAGAAGAGGAAAGAATTTGAGGTAAATTTGAGAAGACAGACCATAGACTAAATATTTGTCAAAACTTAGATATTTAAAATTTAACCTTTATTTTGTCATATATATTGCAAACAGCATACCTTTTTCTTTTGTTTGTAGTAGTTTTGCCATAGAAAGAGATGCTTTTTTATACAGTTGCTATTATTTTCTTTATTGTTTCTGACTTCATAGTCATGTTTAGAAAGCCATTTTCTACTCCAAGATAAGTACACATTTCTAGTATTTTTGTTTTTTGTGTTCTTAGTGGCCATTTCTTTCTTCATTACATTTATTCTTTTTTGTGTTTTGAAATTGAATGTATTTTAAAGATTTTTTCTGAGTGATTAGGACTTCCATATTTAGCTTAGGAGGTAGGAAGCTGGAAAGAGCATTGTTCTCTTCTGTGTAACAATAACCATTAAAAAATCCTGATACTATTCTACAACAGTGGTTCTCAATCTTCCTAATGCCACAGCCCTTTCATACCGTTCCTCATGTTGTGGTGACCCCCACTCATAAAATTATTTTTGTTGCTACTTCATAACTGTAATTTTGCTACTGTTAAGAATCGTAATGTAAATACCTGTGTTTTCCGATGGTCTTAGGCGACCCCTGTCAAATGGGTCGTGACCCACAGGTTGAGAACCACTGTTCTACAATATCAGAGGTTTATTTTTATTGGAATTGAGGTTGCAGGACAACCAATTAGTCTGATATCTAAGGAGAGACAAGTGCTTTTAATGAGAGTCTTGAGGAGACTTGGGAGAGTCACTGGGCAGTATACAATCTGGGAAGAAGAATTTAGCTAAAACTTAACTGCAAAAGGCAGTGAACTAGCATGAGAGTTTAGAATCCCTGGAAGTTGTGGACATAAGGGGAATTTGCAACCACTCATGCACTCTTCTTCACAGACTAACCAGGTGTTCACAGGAAAGATTGAGAATTAAAGAAAACCTTTTTCCTATTGCAGGAAGTGATCAGCAGTTCTATGGAAAAGGCACCAAAACTCATTGTTCCTTCTCAGACCCTATGGAACAAAAAGCTTTAAGCTTTAAGCTATTAGGGATAGAGCAGCAAACCCTATAGCCTTTAGGGCTTAGGCATAGACCCTTTGCAGATGAAGGAAGGACACAACAACAACAAAATTCTATAGCTGAGAAAGTGTCAGGAAAATATCTTGCCTATTAGGGATCTCCAGTCCCTAGGAAGTAGGGCACAATCACTGAGAAGGTTCCACCTTCTCAGACTGGGATGCAAGTCCTGCTCTAGACAGGCGGAACCAGGACAATATAAATTCCCCCCATTCCCCTTTTTTCACTATCCTCTCCTCACTTCCGGCCTGAACAAGATGCTCCTAGTGCTCCCTCCAAAGAGGCTAGCAAGCACTAAGTAACAAAAGTAATCTGCTGACTGGAATGACAGTATGGGGCTCAGGCTCAGGCTCACAGAGAATACCTAAAGCTGAAAGAACGTTTAGAAAAATTATCTGGCACCTCACCCCCACCCTAATTACAAAGTAGCACTACCAAGTTTAAAGCCTCTGGTTGTACCTAGAGTAATCATAGCAATAAGAAAATTCAAATGCAATGAAATGTTTGACTAGATTTACTCAACCCCTCCCAGCAAAAGAAAGGCATACCTGTTTCTAGGCCTAAATATCATTTTCTCAATTACTGCTGTTCTACAAAAGATGTTTGGATTTCAACCAAAAGTTACAAAGTATATACGAGGAAGAAAAAAACACATTCTTAAGAACCCCCGATATGACCTATCAGAATCAGACAGGGAATTTAAAATAGCCAGGATTTATATGTTAAAAGCTATAAAGGAAAAGTTGAGTAAAAATGCATAAATTTATAGGGAATATCATCTGAGAAATGAAAAATGTAAAGAACAATAAAGTAGAAATGCTAAAAATGGAAAATATGGTAAAAGAGATGAAGGTTGTCTTCAATGGGCCCATCAGTAGACTCAATATAGCCATAAAAACAACCAACACATTTAAAGCAAGGACAATAGAAATTACCCAAGCTGAAACACAGAGTGGAAAAGCAAATGGAATATCCAAAAGCTGTGGGACTGTATCAGTAGGCTAACATACATGTAATTGGAATTAAGAGCAAATAGGGTAAGAGATACATTTGAACAGGCAGTGGCTGAGAATTTTCCAAAATTAATAAGCATTAGTATATAAGTATATGAATCTGTTTTGGAAAGTATTTCACCAAGGAGTGGAATTACTGGGTCATATGGTAATTCTGTGTTTAAATTTTGGAGACATTCCCACCAGCAATGTATGTTCCAATATTTTCAGATTCTTAACACCACCCCCACACCCCATTTTTTAAAATTGTAGATGTCCTACTAGGTTTCTGTGAAGTGGCAGCTTGGTTCTTTATTTAGTTTGGTCATGTTGAAGAAAAAGTATATCAGTAAAGGAATATCAACTTTAGGCTTATGGACACTAACATATATTTAACCTGTTTGTGATAGATGTTTTCTACATTTTCAGGTTGGTAGTTCTCTAGAAGATTCTAGCACTTCAATAACTTACAGCTCCAATTCAAGACCATGTTTGGCTGGCACACATGCCTCTTTTAGACTCCCACAGGAAGGCCAGAGATCTTGTATTCTTGTTGACAGCCGTGAAATCACTTCTGGTTCGGAAATAATTTCTTCCCTACGAGCAGTTCATGGCTTTCACGTAGAGGTTTGTCCTCTTAATGGTTGTGATTACATTGTGAGTAATCGCATGGTGGTGGAAAGGAGGTATCAATCTGATATGCTAAACAGTATTAATAAAAACAAGTTCATTGACCAGATCCAGTACCTACAGAGAATGTTTGAAAGAATATGTGTGATTGTGGAAAAGGACAGAGAAAAAACAGGTTTGTATTTTTAAATGTTTATTTATAAATCTGTAAAGGAACTTGACTTAATTAGTTCAATCTTTTATTTTTAGGATGTGGAAAGCTCTTACCATACCTGACTCATTTCATATTTACATAATGTTTTTCAGTAGTCATTGTGTTTAAATGCAGCTTATGAATTGAAGGGTGATAAATTGAAGGCAAGTGAACCAAGCATAAGTCTTTTTCAGTTGCCCCAGAAAAAATGAGGGCCTTAAATAAAGCTGTGGTGGGGAAAAAGGATTCAGGAGGTTTAGGAAACAGAATTAATAGGAGTTGGTGGGATGGTTCAAATAAACTAATTTCTTGGTTACTGGACAGTTAGGTAGTGGTGCTATTTATTGATATTATAAACATAAGAAGCAGATTTGAGGGACAAGATTGAGTTCTCAATAGATTACTGAAATGGAATCCAAGGATAGATTTGGAAATGCAGGATTGGAGCTTTATTTGGGGAATTACTATGGGAGTCACTGAGAATAGTGAGAGGATCATAGGATATGGAATCAGAAAATGCACTGTGTTCTGATGTTGGCATTGAAAAATCACTCCCTCGCCGAAGCCAGTTTGGCTCAGTGGATAGAGCATCAGCCTGCGGACTGAGAGGTCCCGGGTTCAATTCCGGTTAAGGGCATGTACTTTGGTTGCAGGTACATCTCCAGTGTGGAGCATGCAGGAGGCAGCTGATCGATGTCTCTCTCTCATCAATGTTTCTAACTCTATCCTTCTTCCTTCCTCTCTGTAAGAAATCAATAAAAATATATTAAAAAAAAATCACTCCCTCTGAGGAGTTAATATACTTGTGATGTTATGAGGATTAAGTGAAATCATGTAGGTGAAAATGACTATTCAAGAATTTAAGATTGTACAGTCATTAAAAGGAAAAAATATAGTTTATGTAAACTCTAGAGGCCCTATGCACGAAATTGGTGTAAGAGTAGGCCTTCCGCTCGGCTGGTTTGGCTCTGGATAGATCGTTGGCCTGCAGACTGAAAGGTCCCAGGTTTGATTCTGGTCAAGGGCATATATCTTGGTTGTGGGCACATTCCCAGTAGCGGGTATGCAGGAGGCAGCTGATGGTTGTTTCTCTCTCATCGATGTTTCTAACTCTTTATCCTTTTCCCTTCCTCTCTGTAAAAAAATCAATAAAATATATTTTTAAAAAAAGGGGGGGGGGAGGCTTTCCTTCCCCCAGCTACTGGCACCCGTGTCCCCCAGACTTGTCTCTGGCCTCCAGCAGGCACTGGGACCCAGGCTTCCCTTGCAGTCCTGGCTTTATCCAGAAGATTGTCCAGAAGAACATCTGGTCTTTTATTATTATAGATTGATTTGGTAATTGAACAATGTATCTTTTTATCCCCATGCTTTCACTGGTGAACCATGTGATCTTGGACAAATAACTGTATCTTTCAGTAATTTTTTTTTTCTTTTTTAGTTTGACAATCGAGGGCTTTAGTGTAGGTTATCTCTTGAGTGTTTTACTTCTAAAATTCAGTAATTTCATCTTTACCAACATATTTTTTAATACGTTGGAAAGTAATATGTCAAAAGTTGTGGAAAAGTACCTTTCTTGGGCATAAAAAGAATGCCCAGCTGAGACCGGTTTGGCTCAGTGGATAGAGCGTCGGCCTGCGGACTGAAAGGTCCCGGGTTCGATTCCAGTTGGGGGCATGTACCTTGCTTGCGGGCACATCTCCACAGTGGGGCGTGCAGGAGGCGGCTGATCGAGGTCTCTCTCTCATCGATGTTTCTGACTTTCTGTCTTTCTCCCTTCCTCTCTGTAAAAAATCAATAAAGTAATATTAAAAAAAAAAGAATGCCCAAAGAGAATATAGATAAAATGTGAAAAGAAAATAAGTGAGGAAGTTAGAGTAGTAAATTAATAGGCAAGAGTTAAAGATAATATTAAAATGTGAGTGTGGAATATTGAGTTACTCTTGGAATAAATACATAAGATAATTTTGTATCAGTTAAACTCTGAGTTCATCAGTGCTAGTAGCATTATGAAAAATTTTATTAGAGTCAAGTAATGTGGTCTTGGCTTTAGGAATGAATTATCTACGAATATAAGCTCTTTGCTGCCCACTTACCTTTCTTTCTATGTTGATTCCAATTCAAGACACTCAGAAAGACAGGTTTACATATTTTATCTCAGAACCTTTAAATCTTTAGCTATAGGGTTTCTCAGTGTCAAATAATGTGGCACTATTTTTTTTAATGGTGTATATCTTGGGATTTTAATATGTAGTATTTTCATTCTAGGTAATGTAAGTTACTAATGTTTGCATTTTCCTAAACATGAAATATTTAGGAGACACATCGAGGATTTTTAAGAGAACAAAGAGCTATGACAACCTGCTGACTGCCTTAATAGGTGCTGGAATTCGAATTCTTTTCAGTTCCTGCCAAGAAGAAACTGCAGATTTGCTAAAGGAACTGTCTTTAGTGGAGCAAAGAAAGAATGTTGGTATTCAAGTTCCAACAATGAACAGTAATAAATGTGAAGCACTTCAATTTTATCTAAGTATTCCCAATGTAAGTTATGTAACTGCATTAAATATGTGTCACCAGTTTTCTTCTATTAAAAAGATGACCAGCAGGTATGTCTGTTTTAATATTTTTAAATGGTTACATTTAAATGATTCTTAGAAGCATTACTTGGAAATTTTAATATATTTTTTAAAAGGTATAAGCTATTCTGTTAGAGTATTTCATTCAATAGAGACTTTTTTCTTTTTAACATATAAGTCACTGCATGAAGCTGAGACCGTTAATTGGGGGGTGGGGACAGATATTGTCTTTAAAGAGTTTAGAGCTCTATAAGAAACTAGACAGAGAGCATTTATATGGGATATTGCAATCTAGCACTTCTCAGAAGAGATGATTTTCTTAAAAGACTTTTATATTTGGTGTTCTTTAAGCAAGATAATAAGTCAAAAGTTCTAGTGTAATTTTTTTTAAAGTTTAAAGTGAAAGTTTATTAGTGAAGCAGTAAGAGAGGGGCTACTCCACAGACAGAGCAGCCATGTAATGTTTTTCTTGGTCTAATTTATTTTTCAGCTCACCTCAAGAAATCTCGATGTATGCACAAGTAGCTCATCAAAAGGCTGAAGAGATCTATCAGTATATTCACTATGTATTTGATGTGCAAATGATACCAAATGGTTTTAACCAAAGTAGATTGAAATCTGATGTATGACCAGACCCCTCAAAGGTGCAGTTATCAAAGAACTCTCACAACACTAAATGCACTCCAATAATCATTGCTGTGGTTTGGGATTATCAGTTTAAAATATGTAAATTAGAGAACATAGCCATACCTATTATTTTATATTGTGTATATTTTTATTTATATATTATATATTTTTAAAAAATATGTATAATAATTTGATTAACTGGACTATGAAACTATATTGAATAATAAAAGGTTATGAAGGTGCAATTAAGAAAGTAAAAGCTGAAAAAAAAGTAAAAGCTAGAATTCGAGATATATTTTGAAATTTTTCCAAAGATTTTTGTACTATCATTTATTAGCATAATAGATTGATGCATCTACCTGTGCCAACTATATGGTTATAAACAATTTTTCCTATAATATCTAGAATATTTTAAATGTCCTTATTCTACATACATATTGAATCAGATGTGGGTGTAAATGAGTATGTTTACCTCACCAGAAGTAATCCAATCAAGTAGTCAATCCTGAACTATTCTACTTGTTTAGTTGTTGAAATATCATATCCAAAGAAGTGATATATTGGTTTGGACTTGGAAAATTTTTCATAGATGAGCTACTGAATATGGACTTTTGTTGTGACCTATTTTGGTTTTTATGATGCTATTCATGTTTTAAGATGATTCCATATTTTTATCTGCAACAGCTGAGGCCCTTCTGACTAGTCCAGTGGTCCCCAACATGGCATACATGCCCCACAGGGGGGGGAGCAATCTGATTTTTAAGGGGGACAATTTGAGAATTAGTTTTTTGTTTTTCTTTCCTCTAACATTCTCGTTTTTAAAATTAAACTTTATTAATAAGAGGGATATTACAAATGTCCTCTTTTTTTCCCAACATAGCTCCTCACCCCTTGGTTCCCAACCTGCCCCAGGTTCCTGCCATCCTATTTTCTATGTCCATAGATAATGCATACATGCATGTAAAATCTTTGTCTAATCTCTTTCTGCACCCCCTACAGCCTCTTCTCTGAGAATTGTCAGTCTGTTCCATATCCATGCTCCTGATTCTATTCCATTCCTCAGTTTATTCTGTTCATTAGATTTTTTATTTTGATTTTTAGATTCACTTGTTGATAATGTATTTGTTGTTACTTTGTTGTTCATTATTTTGATCTTTACCTTTTTGTTCTTCTTTCTCTTCTTAAAGAATACCCTTCAGCATTTCATATAATACTGGTTTGGTGGTAGTGGATCCTTCCTTTACCTTTTTCTTGTTGATAAAGCTCTTAATCTGACTTTTCAATTCTAAATGATACCTTTGCTGGGTAAACGTGGTTGTAGATTCTTGTTTTCTTCACTGTGAATATTTCTTGCCACTCCATTCTGGCCTGCATAGTTTCTGTTGAAAAATCAGCTGACAGTCCTATGGGCACTCTCTTGTTGGTAACTATCTGCTTTTCTTTTGCTTTTAATATTCTCTCTTTGGCCGAGACTGGTTTGGCTCAGTGGATAGAGCGTCGGCCTGTGGACTGCAAGGTCCCGGGTTCGATTCCAGTCGGGGGCATGTACCTTGCTTGCAGGCACATCTCCAGTGTGGGGTGTGCAGGAGGCGGCTGATCGATGTCTCTCTCTCATTGATGTTTCTGACTTTCTATCCCTCTCACTTCCTCTCTGTGAAAAATTAATAAAATATATTTAAAAAAAAAAAAAAAAAAATATTCTCTCTTTGTCTTTAGCCCTGGCGTTTTAATTATGATGTGTCTTGGTGTGGTCCTCTTTGTATTCTCTTATTTGAGATTTTCTGCACTTCCTGGACTTATAAATCTACCAGGTGGGGGAAATTTTCTGTCATAATTTCTTCAAGTAAATTTTCAGTATCTTTCTTCTTCTGGCACCCCCATAATTTGGATGTTGGTATGCTTGAAGTTGTCCCAGAGGCTCCTTACACTATCTTCATATTTTTGTATTCTTTTTTCTTTTTGCTCTTTTGGTTGGCTGTTTTTTGCTTCCTCATATTTCAAATCATTGATTTGACTCTCGAGATCCTCTAATCTACAGTTGAATCCCTGCATATTATTTTTTATTTCAGTCAGAGTACTGGTATGCTTAATTTCTGACTTGGTCCTTTTTTATTTTTTTGCATTCTCACTAAGATTCTTGAAAGTCTCACTAAGTACCTTAGAGGTTTCTAGAAGATTCTTGAGTAATCTTATAACTGGTTTTGAACTGTATTCAGTAGTTTGCTTTCTTCCATTTCCTTCATTTGTGACATGTTTCTTTGTCTCCACATTTTGGCTGTTTCCCTGTGTTTGTTTCTATGTATTGGGTAGCCTCCTTGAATTGATTGAGTGGCCTTATGTAGTATGTGTCCTATAGGGCCTAAGCCTCCTCAGTCACCTGAGATGGACACTCTTGGAGCACCCCTTTGTGGGCTGTGTGTACTGTTTTGTTGTAGTTGAGCCTTGATTGCTGTTGGTTTCACTGGGAGAAATTGACCTCCAGGCCAACTGGATGTGGACACTAGCTGTGACTATAGTGGGAGAGCTGCTGTGCAGGAGACATTCTTACAGAATAGGATTTGCTTCAGTGGAGCTTTAGTGCTTAGTCTCCCCCTTGAGTGTGTCACTTATGGATGTGAAGAGTTGTAATGGTCTGACACTGAACACTGGGTACACTGGCTCTTGGATCTGCAGGGAGGTGCAAACTCATCACTGTATGGGGCCACCCAGCAGAAGCTAGAGAGATCTGCAAATCTCCCTCTTTTTTATCAGATATGAAAGTGACCAGACGAGGCCCAGCTGTGAAGCAAGGCAGGCTGGTGATGGTTCTAAGTCTTAAGCCTTTTATTTATAAGTTTGGGGCTCCCTGACCCAGCTGCATCTTCTTTGACAGGTTTTTAGCCTGAGAAAGTACAGGCCACTTATATGGAAAAGCCACTTCACACAGCTTGGATGGGGTTGTAAATTGGGTGAGGCAGGGTCTTAGGGAATCACCAGGGTAGAGCAAATAGAAATAGCTGGCAGTCAGCCCTGCATCCCAGGAGGTACAGCATGGGAACAATAACCCCTAGGAGCAACTCTGTCTGGAATAAATCTGCCCTTGAGTTCCTGCCCCAGTACCAGACAGTCCAGTTCTCCTCGTGTCTGTATTCCCTAGAGCCTCACCCTGGTGCTGGAGCTCAGAGGAAGCAGGTGCTCATAAATTCACCCAGTTTGTGGTACCGGCCTTTTAAGAGGGGCAGCTGGGTCTCGAGCAGCCTATGTGTCAGTGAACCCCAATCCACACTGGTTTTTACAGTCTGTAGTTTTTACTGCCCTTAGGGACTTCTTTTCCCAGCTCTGGGACCCTGGGCTGGGGGTCTGGTGTGGGGCTGGGACTCCTTGTTCCTCCAGGCAGCTTCTGCAGAAGTGATCTCCCTCCTGATTAAAAATCAGCACACATGGGTATTGGACCAGCCTGTTCCACACCTCCTACTAGTCTCAGTGTGTTTTACTTCTCTAGTTGTAAGTTAAATAACAGCTAGCTTTCTGAAGGTTCCAGATGATGTTTTTTTTTTAATTTTAGTTGTAATTTTGATGTGGTTGTGGGAGGCAGTGAGTACAGGCATTCCGCCATCTTGGTTCTCCTTCAAGAATGAGTTATTAACTGAATTTTTTGCAATAATTCTAGGGACCTCAATATATAGGATATAAATATATATTGTGACATATTTATGCATTTCAGTTCTGTTTTGAAACTTTATTTGCTATTTTTTCATATCACCATATATATATATATATATATATATATATATATATATATATATTTTAACAATTTCTTAGTGATTTCTTCCTCAGTACTTCAACTGTCCTTTCATTATTTTATTGTTCTCTTTCATGGATGCCATGTTCTTTGGAAGTTTGTTTAGACCAAATTAATGGCCTTTTTGGCTTCCTCCATGTGAATAAGAGTTCACTTTTTGAATAATTATGTCATGGGGGGTAGGGCAGGCATCAGGATTTTAGAGCTGCTTAGGTGGGGCATGGCCAAAAAAAAGGTTGGGAACCACTGTTCTGGTCAATCTAGTGCTAAATCAGCCTTTAATTGTGGACGTTTCTCCCTATTTTTAGCCTTTTATTCTATAGTTGCCTCTTTCTTACTATATTATTGGGTTTTTGGTCCCTCATAGAAAAGCGCTTTTCTTACCTTAGACTTGGCAGGAAAGTCAGAGCTTATCTAATACAAATTTCTTTCTTTTTCTTAATATATATTTTTATTGTTTAAAATATTACAAATAGTAGTACACATGTCTCCTTCCCCCCCCCATTGACCTCCCCATGGCCTTCCCCACCCCCAGTACATGCCCTCATCTGTCTCCCCCATCCCCCCAATGTCCTGTATCCATTGGCTATGCTTACATACATGCATACAAGTCCTTCAGTTGATCTCTTACAGGCTGCCCACCCCCCAACCTTCCCTGTAGCATGACAATCTGTTCATTGCTTCTTTGCTTCTGTATCTGTCCCCGCCCCCCCGCCCCCCTCCCCCACAGATTATTTTCTTTAAAAACATCTTGCCTTTGTAGGCTAGAAATAAACTTATAAGAGCAAAAAATGTTTGAGTCCCAGTTTCAATGTCAAACAGTTCCTTATGTGTACACATTAGCAATGGTATCCAAATGGTGGCAATGCAGGTCCAACCCGCTCTGGTTTGGTCCTAGGCATCCTGTAGTGACGCACAGCTGCTGACTGCTAGCATGGCAAGGCGTCGTCAGCATCTTCCATCTCTGGACTGTTTCTCTTCTTGTCTTCGTGGTTGGAGCAGACTTGTCAATTCCTCTCTGTTGTTGGAGTCCACTTTGGTCTTGGAGTTGTTTTCTGAAAATATATAAACATATTCTTGACCAAAAGTTAATGAAGGAATCTTTTCTATAAAATTGACTTGGAATCCTTTTTATATTTGCCTACCCGCTTTTCCTTTGACTTATTTTGACACCATGTGTGTTTTTCATGGTTGTCTTGCTGTTAGTATTACAAATGAAAATTAATTTTCTAAAGTAAAAATTTTCTAGATAAAATTTACCAGATATTTCTCCTTATATGATATTATCCCTACTATCCCTTCTTCCCCCCCTTTTTTTTTATTAATGGAGAATTTTGTAAAATTTTTTATTGCAATCTTGATAACTTTAAATTTTAATTTTTTTTGCACACAAATATTCCTGTTTTATGTTCATTGCATGTTATGCAATTTTACCATGAGATGAACTAACAATAGAAATTTTAGTTAATACTTTAGAAACAATGTTTTGTTCAGTACACTTAAATTTTTTTGGGTATTCACTTATTTCAATTCGCCAATTTAAATTAATCTGAAAGCTTGATTACTCTTTTACTGTCAAATTTAATACTCTATTTACAGGTTTTAGATTACCCTGTAAATATTAGTGGAAAGATTTATTTGCATTCTTGAGTAGGCAGTGAGCGTTCCTAGTGCTAGGCTGAATTTAGATATAGGGCATCTGCTGTCGGCAAGTTTCTGTCTGTTACCTGGGTCCTGATCTGAGCTGGGGCCATGTCTCTATTACCTGGGTCCCGATCTGTGCTGAGCATGGGAAGCAAAGTAGCCATGAGGGCAGGAGACCTCTCTCAGAAGGGGTGAGGGTTCAGACCCCTACAAGGTTAGGGGGGATGAGGCTCTGTGCCCCACCTCTGTTGACCCCCAAGTTCTCTCCTGATGGCAACTCTGCGACTGTGCATGTCTTAGGTTGTTCCTTCCCTGAGGAATCTTACCATCTCTGGCTAACCAGTCATCCTTCGGGGCCAAGCAGGGTGTTGTGAGTTTCAGTTCTGTCTCCATGGTAGCCTATGCCCCCATGGCCTCCATGCCCAGCACCTGACTTGGGATTCCCTCACCTGCTGGTCCGGGCCCCAGCACAGATCACTTATCTCGGGGAGTTCAGGTTCCTTCTCCAGGGAGGCCCAGCTCACACCATTTGGTGAGAGACGGATCCATTATACCAGCCACCTTGAGGCTTCAACCGCAGCAGAAACAGAAAGCTCAGGCTCCAGCTGAGTGCCATTGAATTTGGGAAGAGGGTCCCTCTTGAGAAAAGAGGAAAGAGGGCCAGTATAGAATGCTCAAGTGCCTTCCCAGTGCCATAATTCCTTCTCAAAGGAATGTCCTTTTCTAAAATTGCTCCTAAACATTCACAGAATTAGTTTGTAATTTTGTTTGGGTAACTGTACAATATGCTGTTGTGAAATATCAAAAATTAAATGACATTGTAGAATAATATCATGTAAGGATATTTGTTGCTCTAGGCCATGGCAATTCAATTTCAAACTGGCTGTCAATTTCTTTTTTTTTTTTTAATTAAATCTTTATTATTCAGATTACATTTGTTTCTCTTTTTTCCCCTCCATAGCACCCCTCCACCCAACTCCCACCCTTCCCTCTGCCCTTACCTCCCTCCATTGACCTCATCTATAAGTGTATGATTATTGTCCAGTCTCTCCGTGTACACCCCTCCCCCCTTTCCCCGAGAATTATCAGTCCACTCTCTTTCTGTGCTCCTGATTCTATTATATTCACCAGATTATTCTGTTGATCAAATTTTTAATTCACTTAACTTTTAGATTCACTTGTTGATAGATATGTATTTGTTGTTCATAATTTTTTGTCTTTTATCTTTTTCTTCTTCCTCTTCTAAAAGAGTACCTTTCAGCATTTAATATAATACTCCTTTAGCTTTTTCTTATCTGTGAAGTTCTTTATCTGCCCTTTAATTCTGAATGATAGCTTTGCTGGATAGATTATTCTTGGTTGTAGGTTCTTGCTATTCATCATGTTGAATATTTCTTGCCACGCCCGTCTGGCCTGCATCGTTTCTGTTGACAAATCAGCTGACAGGCATATGGGTGCTCCCTTGTAGGTAATGAACTGTTTTTCTCTTTCTGCTTTTAATATTCTCTCTTTGTCTTTTGCTCTTGGTATTTTAATTATGATGTGTCTTGGTGTAGTCCTCTTTGGATTCCTTTTATATAGGCTTCCTGGACTTGTATGTCTATTTCTTTTAACAGATGTGGTAAGTTTTCAGTAGTTATTTCTTTAAGTAGGTTTTCAGTATCTTGCTCTCTTCCTCTGGCATCCCCACAATTCTGATGTTGGTATGCTTGAAACTGTCCCAGAGGCTCCTTATGTTATCTCCCCCTTTTTGGATTCTTTTTTCTTTGTTCTTTACCTGTTGAATGTTTTCTGATTCTTTATATTTCAAATTTTTGACTTGATTCTTGCCTTCCTCTAGTCTGCTGTTAGGTCTCTGTATAATATTTTTTATTTCAGTCAGTATATGTTTTATTTCTAGTTGGTCCTTTTTCATCTCTAGTTGGTCCTTTTCCATCTCCTCTTGACTCTCGCTAACTTTATCCAACTTTTCTAGGAAATTCTTGAAAAACCTTATAAGTATGGTTTTGAACTCTATATCCAGTCATTTGTTTTTCTCCATTTCTTTTGTTTGTGATCTCTTTCCTTGTCTCGGCATTTTAACTATGACAGGAGAACTTCTGTGTTGGATTCAGCCTTATGATACCAGACTTGCAAAACTGCAAAAGCCTCTCTGTTGAGCTTGGGATGGGTGGAGTCTCAGGGTTTAAGGGACCGCCTTGCCTTCCAGTCGGCCCCACCCTCCATGGCCCCCGAGTCTCACTTGACTGGGTAATCGCTGGACCGGTCCCTGTGTGTGTGCTCGCGCGAGCTCTCTCGCAGTGCCTCTAAACTGCTGCCTTTCCGGCTCCCCTACGCTCCAGGACCATATGAATCTGGGTCCCCAGGACTTCGTCCGAATCTGGGGTTTAGTGGAGTTAGAAGTGATGCAGTTGGGATGCTATGTCTCCCGCCCTCTTGTGAAAGCCAGTGGCACAATCAGCAGTCGGTCTTCTGCGCGCAGTGCTGTGCACGCAGCCCGACTTCTGCCCTACTGCGACTCCCCCAAATTTCTGTGCACTTATCCCTTTTCACAGTACTAACCTTCCCTTCACCCCCGTATGAGTTTCGGCTGGACCTGGGTTTTAGTGTCATAGGATAAGGGGTTCAATGCTGTTGGGAGTCTCCCGCCAGAGAAAGCCAGCCAGGTACTCTGGAACCCGCTCTCTCCACACGCGCCTCTCTGTACCTCAGCTTTTTGCAGCTCCTCTGGATCTCTCTGAGCCCTCTCTTTCCTTCTAGTTGTAGAATTTCCACTCAGCCAGCTTTCCTGTGGTTCTAGATGATGTCCGTTCTGTCTTTTAGTTGTAGTTTTGCAATTGTTTTGTGAGGCAGCAGTGTAGTTGTTTACCTATGCCACCATCTTGGTTCACCCTATTGACATCATGTGATATTTATCTTTTTCTGCCTGGGTTATTTCACTAAGGATAATGCTTTCCATCTCCATCCATGTTGTTGCAAATGGTAGGAGCTCCTTTTTTACCATAGCATAGTATTCCACTGTGTAGAATACCACTGTTTTTTAATCCATTCCATTGTATTCCACTGTGCAGTATACCACCATTTTTTAATCCATTCATCTGCTGGTGGGCACTTAGGCTGTTTCCAAATCTTAGCCATGGTGAATTGTGCTGCTATGAACATAGGGGTGCATATATCCTTTCTGATTAGAGTTTCTAGTTTCTTGGAATATATTCCTAGAAGTGGTATAACTGGGTCAAATGGGAGTTCCATTTTTAGTTTTTTGAGGAAACTCCACACAGTTCTCCACAGTGGCTGCACCAATCTGCATTCCCACCAGCAGTGCATGAGGGTTCCTTTTTCTCCACATCCTCACAAACACTTATCTTTTGTTGATTTGTTGATGATAGCCATTCTAACAGATGTGACATGGAACCACATTGTTGTTTTGATTTACATCTCTCTGATGATTAGTGACTTTGAGCATGTTTTCACACGTCTCTTGGTCTTCCTTCTTTTGCGAAGTGCCTATTTAGATCAGTTGCCCATTTTTTTTTTTTGGGGGGGGGGTTGTTCATCTTCTTTTTGTGGAGTTCTCTGTAAATGTTGGAGATTAAACCCTTATCATTGATATCGTTGGCAAATATGTTCTCCCATACAGTGGGCTTTCTTGTTTTGTTGATGGTTTCCTTTGCTGTGCAAAAGCATTTAATCTTGAAGTAGTTGCATTTGTTTATTTTTTCTTTAGTTACCTTTGTCTGAGGAGCTGTATCAGTGAAGAAGTTTCTTCAGCATATGTCGGAGATTTTGCTGCCTGTGAATTCATCTAATATTTTTATGGGTTCCCGTCTTATATTTAAGTCCTTTATTCATTTTGAGTTTATTTTTGAGTATGGTGTGAGTTGGTGGTCTAGTGTTATTTTTTTTTTGCATGTATCTGTCCAATTTTTCCAATACTATTTGTTGAAGAGACTGTCTTGACTCCATTGTATGTTCATGCCTCCTTTGTGAAATATTAATTGAGCATAGTGTTTTGGATGGATATCTGGATTCTCTATTCTATTCCATTGATCTATATGTCTGTTCTTGTGCCAATACCAGGGAATTTTGAGAATAGTGACTTTGTAATACAGCGTGAAATCTGGTATTGAGATCCCACCTGCTTTGTTCTTCTTGCTCAGGATTGCTATGGCTATTCAGGGTATTTTTTAATTCCAGATGAATTTTTGCAAAGTTAGTTCTAAGCCTGTCAAGTATGCCTTTGGTATTTTAATGGAGATTCCATTGAATTTATAGAGTGCTTTGGGTAGAATGGACATTTTGTTGATACTAATTCTCCCAATCCATGAACATGGTATGTTCTTCCATCTGTTTATATCTTCCTCTATCTCATTGTTGTGTAGTTTTCTGTGTATAGTTCTTTTACCTCCTTTGTTAAGTTTATTCCTAGGTATCTTAATTTTTTTGGTGGGATAGTAAATGGGATTGCTTTTTTAGTCTCTCTGTAAGTTCATCATTGGTATATAGAAATGCCATAGATTTCTTGGTGTTAATTATGTATCCTGCTACATTGCTGATTTCATTTATCATGTCTAATAATATTTTGATGGAGACTTTAAGGTTTTCTATGTACAGTATCATGTCATCTACAAATAAGGAGTTTTACTTCTTCTTTTCCAATTTGGATGTCTTTTACTTCTTTTTCTGGTCTGATAGCAATGGCTAGTACTTCCAGCACTATGTTAAATAGGAGTGGTGAATGGGAATCTCTGTCTTGTTCCTGTTTTTAGGGGAAATGGTTTTAGTTTTTGCCTATTGAGTTTGTTGTTGGCTGTGGATTTGTCCTATATGGCTTTTATTATATTGAGGTATGATCCTTCTACTCCCACCTTGCTGAGAATTTTTATCAAGAAAGGGTATTGGACTTTGTCAAATACTTTTTCTGCATCAATTGATATGACTATGTAATTTTTATTTCTCAATTTGTTTATGTGATGTCTCACGTTTATTGATTTGCAAATATTGTACCATCTTTGCATCCCCGGGATAAATCCTATTTGGTCATGGTGTATGATTTTTCTGATGTACTGCCGGATCTGATTTGCTAGAATTTTGTTGAGAATTTTGGCATCTATGTTCATGAGGGATATTGGCTTGTAATTCTCTTTCATTGTGTTATATTTATCTGGTTTTGATATCAGGGTAATGCTGGCTTTATAGAAGGAGTTTTTAAGTGTTCCTTCCTCTTGTATTTTCTGGAATAGTCTGAAAAGGATGGGTTTTTGTTCTTCTTCGAATGTTTGGTAAAATTCCCCTTTGAAGCCGTCTGCCCCTGGGCTTTTGTTTGCTGGAAACTTTTTGATGTCTGCTTCAATTTCTTCCATAGTTATCAGCGTATTGAGATTTTTAGTTTTCCTTTGTGAGTTTTGGACAGTTGTGTTCTTCTAGAAATGTGTTGATTCCCTCTAGGTTGTGTAATTTGTTAGAATAGAGTTGTTAGTAATATTTTTTAACAATCCTTTATATTTCTCTTTGGTCTGTAGTTATTTCACCTCTTTCATTTCTAATTTTGTTTATTTGGGTCTTCTCTCTTTGATTATTGGTGAGCCTAGCTAGAGGTTCATCAATCTTGTTTATTCTTTCGAAGAACCAGCTCTTGCTTTTGTTGTTTTTGGTCTCTATGTCATTCACTTTTGCTCTGATCTTTATTTTTTTCCTTGTGTTCACAGTGGACTTTTCTTGTTGCTCTCTTTCTAGTTCTTTGAGTTGTTGAGAGAGGTGATTCATTACCATTTGTTCCGTTTTTTTCAGGTAGGCCTGTAGAGCTATAAACTTCCCTCTCAGCACTGCTTTTATTGGGTCCCATAGCATTTGTATTGTTGTGTTTTTATTGTCATTATTCTCCAGTATATTTTTAATTTCTTCTTTGATCTCATTTATAACCAAATTTGTTTAGGAACATGCTATTCAGTTTCCAAGTGTTTGAATCTTTTTATTGTAGTTTATTTCTAATCTTATGCCATTGTGTTCTGAGAAAATGCTTTATATGATTTCAATCTTTTTAAATTTGGGTAGACTTTGCTTGTGACCCAATATATGGTGTATTTTTGAAAATATCCTGTGCACTTAAAAACGTATATTCTGTGGCTTTGGGGTGATATGCTTTGAAGATATCAATTAGGTCCATCAGATCTAGTGATTTATTTAGAACTGCTGTTTCTTTGTTGATTTTTTTTGTCTAGAGAATTTGTCCAATGATGTCAGTGGTGTATTAAAGTGCCCCACTCTGTTTGTATTGTTGTCGATCTCTCCATATCTTCTAGGAGTTTTTTAATGTATTTAGGGGCTCCTGTATTAGGTGCGTATATGTTTACCAGAGTTATATCTTCTTGATGAATTGCTCCTTTTAGTATTAGGTAGTGGCCTTCCTTATCTCTTGTTATAGCCTTTACTTTGAGGTCTATTTTATCAGATATAAGTATCGCCACCCCAGCTTTTTTGTCATTTCTATTTGCCTGAAAAATGTTTTTCCATCCCTTCATTCTGTCTGTATGAATCCTTTGCTGTGAGGTGGGTCTCTTGTAGACAGCAAATATATGGGTCATGTTTTTTTTAACGATTCAGCTATGTTTTTTGATTGGTGCATTTAAACCATTTACGTTTAATGATATCATTGGCAAGTCCATGTTTGTCATATTTTTCCTTAGTGTTTGTGTTTTTTCTTGCCTTTCTCTTTCTTCTTTTTACAGCACCCCTTTAGCATTTCCTGCATTTTTGCTTGGTAGTGATAAACTCTCTTAGTCCTTTTTTCGTTTGTGAAGCTCCTGATTCCACCTTCAATTTTGAATGATAGCCTTGCTGGGTATAGTATGCTTGGGTTCATACCCTTGCTTTGTATCGCTTTATATATTTCATTCCATTCCCTTCTGGCCTGATGTGTTTCTGTTGAGAAATTAGTTGATATTCTAATAGGAGATCCCTTGTAAGTAACTTTCTGTCTCTCTCTGGCAGCCTTTAAGATTCTTAATTCCTTGTTACTGTTCATCAATTTAATCATGATGTGTCTTGGTATCAGTCTTTTGGGGTTCAGCTTGTTTGGGACTCTGTGTACTTCTTGGACTTGCATATTGTTTTTCTTGCCAATATCAGGGAAGTTTTCTGTTATTATTTCTTCAAATAGGTTTCCTATTCCTTGATTCTCTTCCTCTCCTTCTGGTATCCCTATTAAGCGAATGTTGTTGTTTTGTTGTCTCAAAGCTCCCTTAGGGATTTTTCTTTTTTTGTAAGTCTTTTTTTCCAGTTGCTACTGTTTGTGTGTTTTTTCCTACCTTGTCTTCTAATTCATTGATGCAGGCCTCAGCCTCTTCTTTTCTACTGTTTATGCCTTCGATTGTGTTCTTTATTGCAGCTATGTCATTCTTCACCTCCTCTTCGTTTCATTTCATGGTGGTGACATTCTCATTCAGCTCCTTATAATACTCATTGAATTGTGTGTATTTTTGTTGAGTTGTGTATATTTGTTTTCCATCCATTTAAACATCCTTAAAACCATTACTCTGAATTCTTTCTCTGATAGGCTGCTGGCTTCAGTTTCATCTAACTCCCTTTCTCGTGATTCTTCTTTTTCTTTCCTTTGTCAATTGCTGTTTTGTCTTCCCATGTTTTCCTGTAATGTTTTAATTGTAGATCCAATTGGTTTGCTACTCAGGTTTTTAGGGGGGATAGTGCTACTGGTGTATTCTCTCAGTTTTCCTGTGCTTGTTAATCTATTGTAGTTCCCTACTTGAGCTATATGGGTTCTCTTGATATAGATATGGGATCTTGAGCAGCACAATTGTGTTGTCTAGAAGTTGGCAGCTATGGAGGAGAGTGTCCCTATTTTTGCTCTTTTGCACCCTAAATTGAGATCACGGATGCCCAGCGGGGACACACAGTGACACCAAAGACCTGTCTGTCAGGGTGATGTGTTTCAGGGTCCTACACCCTGGAGAGGTGTGACTGTGGCACCCAGAGTTACAAAATCACTCCCGCAGGGGCTCCCAGTACCTCCCAGGCACTGCCTAGGGAGTGGATTGCCAGAAACGTGCTGCTGAGGGTGGACTGTAAACACACTGATGTGGGTGGGCTGTAAACTCGCTGACTAGGGTGTGCTGTAAATGCTCAGACCTGGGAGAGCCGTAAACGCTCCAAGTAGGGCATTCTGTAAACCGGCGATGGGTGTGTACTGCAAACCTGGCCACGAGGGCGCACAGCAAACATGGTGACAGGGTGTTCCATAAACCAGTGAGGAGGGCATGCCTCAGACTGGGCGACCGGGCATACACAAACGTGGTGATTAGGGCATTCCGCAAGCTGGCAACCGGTGTGTGGTGGAGCCGTACCGATTGTTGCCAGGGAGGGGAAGGTTGCACTCACGGCTTTTGAAGCAGAGGTCCCAGGGTCCATAGGTCTGCAGTTGTGGCAGCAGGACTCTGGCTGGAGTGGCTGTTAGGTCGCAGGGCACCTTCAAGGCCTGTCAGGCTGGCGGTGTTGGTGAGTTCCCAAAGAAAGGTTGTTTTCCCCTTCAAGATGGCATGGGCTTAGCATGTGAGTCCCGCAGTCCTGGGAGTGAAAGCCACAGTGGCAGTCTCTCCTTGTCTAAGAGAGCCTGGACTGACAGCCCCCGCTGCTTCTGCAAGATTCAACTGTTCCTCACTCAATCACACAGACACCACACATACCCACACATTCTCCTTTCGTCCCCTCACTCAATTCCTCTCCGTCACCTCCATCCTGCCAGCCATCTTCGCAGAATTCCCAAATTGCTTTCTTATCAGATGATAAAAATGAGGTCCACAAACAAGTGACTTATAGAAATCTAGAACCAGCTCACAGAAACGGTATACTCTAAGTTCTCTTCTGCTAAAAATCTGTAATTGTGAATTTAGCTCCTTTGGAATATGTAAGTTCTCTGTTCTAAAAGCAACTGATCTCATATTTCTGTTGTTCATAATTGTGAAAGCCAGTGAGAACAGAAGTTCTAAGTTATTGGCTGATAATCAGTTTGTTTTTTCTCAGGTTCAATTTAACTTTCAGTATCTTTGTTTGGTATGATGGAGTGGACTTTTTGAGCATTTCTCCCTATAGTGAGCACAATTCAGTTTTGTCGGAAGGAGGAGAAAAGAGGGTCTCTTTCTGATTTCAGTTTGTTTTGCTCTTTTGCTCCTGATGCAGTGTAAGCAGTGCAGGTGACTGGAACACCTGGTGGTTTGGGAAGTGTGCAGTTATTCAATAACCTAACATTGACTTAGGCTGACCACACCAGGCAGCACTTCCCACACAAACACTAATGTACCCAGATTCTATGTCTACCTGACAGGCACAGTATTTCATAAATTAACATGGTGTGATTTTATTTACTAGAGCACAAAATTCATGCACTTGCGAGGGGGAGGGGGTTCCCTCACCTCAGCCTGACCTGCACTCTCTAGCAGTCTAGGAGCCCTTGGGAGGATGTCTGACTGATGGCTTAGGCTCGCACCTTAGTGGTGCTACAGAGGCAGGAGAAATTCTTACTGCTGCTGCTGCTGCGCCAGCCGTGAGCCTAGCTTTTGGCTGACCAGTGCTCCCCCTACAGGAGCACACTGACCACTATGGGAAAGCTCCTGTTTTGAGCATCTGCCCCTTGGTGGTCAGTGCACGTCATAGCTTATCATTAGCATATTACACTTTGATTGGTTGAATGGGTAACCGGACACTTAGCATATTAGGTAAGCATTTATAATATAGATGTTTGCTGTATAGAGACCTCTATTCAGAGTTAAGCCGCAATATCTGTTTAAACCCTACTAGCTTATTTGGAAATGGCCTGATGGAAAGAAATGGGACTAACTTGTAACTTGGCAGATTAGGAAGGACATAGCTGTTCTGATAGGATACAGTGAATGTGGTGATGGTGGTGGGAGGGGGGGGGGTCATACTTTGGTTTATGTCAGTCTATGCCAGTGGTTCTCAACCTGTGGGTCGCGACCCCTTTGGGAGTTGAACAATACTTTCACAGGGATCGCCTAAGACTATTGGAAAACACAGATACGATTCATAACAGTTGCAAAATTACAGTTATGAAGTAACAACAAAAATAATTTTATGGTTGGGGGTCACCACAAGATGAGGAACTGTATTAAAGGGTCACGGCATTAGAAAGGTTGAGAACCACTGGTCTATGCTATTTTAAAATTATTTTTTTGTTTCCCATTAAGCAACTTAAGGAGCTTTTAACTCCTAAAACACCTTCTGTTAACATCAAGCAGCACTGCATTATATTAATTATTGGCAACTTAAATTCCACAACTCCTATTTTTTAGAGTCACTCTAAAATAACCTTCATTGTTCCATCCTAAATCTATCTGTCAAGTTTGTGGTAAAAACAAGCAAGTAAGTTTAAAGGAGAAGGATCTAACTACACTATTCTTTTTAAATCTTGTGTTCCTATACATCCTATATTAAATAATTGCTGATTAACATTGACTAAATTTTTAAGACACAAGAAAATATATCTTTTACTAAGAGTTCTGGGTTAAAAAACAACCAAAACACAAATATTATAAAAGCAAACTAATTTTATTTGAACAATTATGGAGAGAAGGGTAGGTAAACATGTATTGTAAACCAGAGGGGAATATTCTGTCAAATTTTAAAACATAATGGCAGAATAAGCTAAGGTTTTTGTTTATTTTTGAATACAATGTTTACTACAAAATAACTCCTTATAATGGCAGACCTGTTATTACTTGAATGTTTGTCTATTCCAGTCTTTTTAATATTTACATGTGCTGTACCTGAATCTGTAAATAAGGCTTAAGGATGCAACAAAATCTGTTCTTTGACTCTTCCTAATGAAATATTGAAAAAGCAATAAATTAAAATTTACCTAGGTTCACAGATATGCCAATTGTAAGTTTTAAGAAAAACAATTGGGTGAAAAGAAAGCATAACAAAATAGTTTCAACAAGTAATTTAAACATCATACCAACTTTGGCTTACAAACCAAGTGTTGAAAAACACCAACTTCAAGTGTTCATGAATTCAGTAGCTGCCAGTATAATCTATCCTTTATTTTCCCCAACATCCTCCCTTAAGGGTAGCAACATTTTCTTGAAAGATTTAAAAAATTCACTTTGGATCATGATTTTCTTAAACAGACTTAGATGCTTATGAGATACCATTTATATAAGAAGTAAAACAATTTTCCTTACATTTTTAGTAAGCTGTAGCAATGAGGAATATGCTATAGAAGGATCTTTAACTTTGATATAAACAATAGAACCTTTGACAAGGAGACCACAATTTCAAAAGAAGCTACTTATAAAGAAAATATATGTGTTGCAAATAAAGGTATGCATAACTGCTTCTTAATTAAAATACTGGAAATATTTTCTCACTTTTACTATGCAGAATCAGAACTTGAAAAATAATAATCTTTCTCTTCTTCATCCAAAGACTCCATAGCATTAGTGAAAAGTTTTCCAATAGTAGAGCTTTCTCCTAAGAAAGAGTTAATAAAAATGATTAATACATTTCTAAGAGTAATTTCAATAAAAATAACTAACATATCAAATGGTAGGTCTGTCCACTTGATAACAGTTAATTTTAGTATCATGTTAATAAAGAGACTGCTCTACAATAGAACTGAGCTACTAAAGAAAATATGTGTATTACCTTTGTTAAGTGGGGTTTTTCTTCTTGATGGAGTTGAAAAACCACTTTCAACCTACAAAAAGAATTTACATTAATAACAAAATGGTACCTTCTGTGAGGACTGCCTGAAATCGACAAAATTAAGCGTGCTTTATCCCCAGAGTACTTATAACAACACCTAATCTATAATAATAATAATGTGTAATATGCAAATCAACCTAATGGCCAAACAGTGGAATGACTCTCTGGACGACCATGACAGCCAAGGCGAGTGTAGTGTGACTGGTGGGAGGCTCCCATCACGCCATGATCATCCTGCAGAGGGAGGCCCAGGCCACTGGCTAGAGGGGTGATCAATCAGGGAGCTCCACGATCACTCCAAAGAGGGAGGCCCAGGCCACTGATCAGTAGGCTGTGATGGGTAGCAGAGCCCTGGCTGGGTGGGTGGAGCCTACCTCTTTGGGGCGATTGATCACGGGGTTCTGGACTGTTAAGAGGGCACAGGCCCCTCTCTTTCCCCCAAGTGCACAAATTTTGTGCACCAGTCCTCTAGTCATATAATTATCCATGAAATGTCTAATTCTCTTTTAAGATGAATTTATTTGGGTCAAGAACCATGACTTACTCAATATCATTTCCCACATTACAAACTTATGCAACAACAATTAAAGGATAGTCTATGGGCCTCTGAAAGTTGCCAAATTTCCTAAGTACTTATGCCATGACATTATACTAGTAACATTTTAAAATTCTTTGTATTTTAAAATCTTTCATAAGATGGTAATCTATATTATAAGCTTTAACTGTGTAATGCATGCTTATATACATGAGTGCTTTTTAAACTATTGGTCATAGCTGGTTATCTTTAAAAACTGAAAAGAAACATAATAGAAAAGGACCCACTATGTAAAGGGAAATATTTTTAAAACTTTTGAGATACAAACTCATGTTCATAGATTGTGATGTAAATAACTTTTTTCCCTGTGAAATGAGTCAAAACATCATTACATTTTTTAGTTCTCAAAAATCATTTGGTGAGAGAAACCAGTATCATTATGACCCCCAGGTTATACCATACATGAATAAAATGAAATTAGAAAGCTCAAGTAGCTTGCTTCACCACAAAGCTGGTATTGGGAGTTAAACCTTAACACCTGAATTTTTAACACTACATAAATCCTTTGTTCTTTCTATCTTCACACATTGGCTACAAAATATTAATCTATGAAAAAATAGGGCTAAATCACAAATATATAATTTGGCAGCTGAAATTATAGTTCACTAAGATAACAAAAGTATTTAAAATTATGTCAGAAATACAGAGAAATAAGTTTTTAATAGTTTTTAAACTATTAAACTGTTCATATGGATATATGTATGAACTATTTCTCATTTTGCAGAGAGCAGTGAATTAGGGTCTTGCTACTACTCAGTATGGTCCATGGATCAGCAGCAGGGACATTACCTGGAGGTTGCTAGAAATGCAGAATCTCAAATCTACTAGGTCAGATTTAATAAGATCCCTAGGTGACTGCCATGCACATTAAAGTTTGAGAAACACTTGTCAAGGCAACCCAAATTCTTACTGGCAAAACAGACACTAGAAGACAAGTCTTCTCACTCTGTTAAGGTGATTCCTGGTCCTTTACCACAAACCAATATTTCATTTACATAAGGAATGTGGGACTGGAAAGGGAATCTGAGAAACACCAAGAGGGTAGAAGTAGAGATTTCTTTTGAAGAATTTAGTCTGCAGGCTGATTTTCAACCAAGTTCCCCAGAGGTGTCATTTCCTGTGGACAAATGAAGCCCACAAAGATTGGATATGATTAATCCCAATCTGTAGTTTAGAGATTCTGAGAGGAATTTTACTCTAGGTAAGTGTACAATATAAATATTTCAAAATGAGTGAGGGAGGAAGAGGTGTCCATAACTTGGTCAAAAGGAATATACCTTCAGGGACAAGACAATCATTTCCCATTCTACTACCTCCATAAACTATATTTCTCTAAGATTAGCTCTTTACATTAAGGAAATTTGAGGTGAATTAGCTTTTCTAGAATATCCAAAGTAAAATCAAACAAAATTTTTAAATTAATTCAAAAGGATTCTCCCAATTTTTTTTTTTAATCAATGGGATATAGATCACTATTAAAGCAAGGCTGAGTTAAAATTTTTCTATAATTTTAAATATTGATCTACGTATATATAAATTAGCTGAATCTGAAAAACAAGCTGCATGGAATTTGATGAAATTTATTCTGTAATAATCATAACTCAGTCTGGATGATTCCCCAATCACTGAATAGATATGCTTTTGTGTCTGGCCTGAAATGTCCTTCCCTGACCTGTACTTTTCCCATCCTATCTGATTCTTTGAATGAAAATATTTACCATTTTCACTTTCCTCAAATACAAGGGGTCTATGAGATGCCACCTGTAATTTACAGCACTTGGGTACTTACCTCACTCACAACCTCATTTACTTATAGTAATTATGCTCTAAGTAACTTGAGGGCAAGGCCTGTCACATAACTTATAACTCCCGCAGTTTGCCATGTATTATGGTTGTTAAATAAATATGCATTGAATAAATCTGGTGTGAAGAATAAAAATACTTACTTTTTTCCTGATATTGCCCCAGACAACACCACCTTTATTTTTATGTTTTTTTTGCATATGAAAAACGTATTTATCACAATCATTCCTGTTTGAATAAAAATAATTGCAAGTCAACATTAACTACCAAAATTTTATCCATAGATTGAACAATGGATAAAATTAATGTTTTAATTTCTAAAAAGTATGTTTTCATGAACATTTTTTAAATACATATAACATATTCCATTGATTTTCCTCAGAGAAGAAAGGAAAGGGACACAGAATTAGAAACATCAATGAGCTGCCTCCTACACATCCCCACTGGGGATGTGCCCACAACCTAGGCACATGCCCTTCACCGAAAATTGAACCTGAGACCTTTCAGTCTGCAGGCTGACACTATCCACTGAACCAAACGGGTCAGGGCTTCACTAACATTTTTAAAGACAATGGTGTACCCAGGAAGATGGACAAACAGTTTAGAAGATTTAAAGGAAATGGAAATACCAGATAAGAATATTTTAGGAAATTATGGTTTTGCATATTCATTGTTCCCTTCATGCTGTTTCCAGTTTCTATTTTGCTGCTGCTTTTTTCAAAACTTAGTGTGATTTCTTATCCATGAATTCCCTTTTGTTACACTTTTTGCTCTTTTCTCCTGGCCACTTCCTTTCCTAATCCAGATTGAATCTTTTTTTTTTTTAAATGTATTTGGTGGAGAATCCAAGATGGCGGCATAGGTAAACACCAACACTGCTGCCTCGCACAACAATTTCAAAACTACAACTAAAAGACAGAACAGACATCATCCAGAACCACAGGAAAGCTGGCCGAGTATAAGTTCTACAACTAGAAGGAAAGAGAGGGGTTCATGGAGACTCAGAGGAGCTGCAAAAAGCTGAGGTACGGAGACGCACGCGCTGAGAGCGGGTGCTCGAGTACCTGGCTAGCTTTCTCTGGCGGGAGGGAAACGGAGACTCCCAACGGCATTGAACCCCTTATCCTATGACACTAAACCCCAGATCCAGCTGAAACTCATACGGGGGAAGTGTGGACTCTGAAAAGGGAGAGGTGCACGGAAATTCAGGGGAGTCGCAAAAGATAGGCGGTCTGGTCATGCACGCGCACGGTGCTGTGCGGAGGACAGATTGCTGATTGTGCCACTGGCTTTCATGACTGGGCGGGAGACAGACCATCCCAACTGTGCCATTTCTGAGTCCACTGGGCCCCTGTTTCGGGCGAAACCCTGGAGATCTAGACTCGTGTGGTCCTGGTGCGCAGGGGAGCTGGAAAGGCAGCGGTCTAGAGGCACTGTGGGCGTGCGCGCACAAGGACCGCTCCAGCGATTACTCAGTCACGTGAGAATCGGGGGCCGTGGAGGGCGGGGCCGACTGGGAGGCAAAGAGGTCCCTTAAGCCCTGAGACTCCACCCATCCCAAGCTCAACAGAGGCTTCTGCGGTTTTGCAAGTACAGAAGTTTCCTCGACATAGTGAAAATGCCAAGACAAGGGAAGGGATCACAAGCAAAAGAAATGGAGGGAAAAAAACGACTGGATATAGAGTTCAAAACCACGCTTATAAGGTTTTGCAAGAATATGCTAGAAAAGATGGATAAGTTTATCAAGTCCCAAGAAGAGTTGCAAAAGGACCAACTAGAGATGCTAGAGATGATGCATAAATTTAGCGAGTCCCATGAGGAGATGAAAAAGGACCAACTAGAGACACTGACTGAAATAAAAAATATTATACAGAGTCCTAACAGCAGACTAGAGAAAGGCAAGAAGTCAAAAATTTGAAATATAAAGAAACAGAAAACACTCAACTGGAAAAGCAAGAAGAGAAAAGAATCCAAAAATGTGAATATAATGTAAGGAGACTCTGGGACAGCCTCAAGCGTACCAACATCAGAATTGTGGGGGTGCCAGAGAAAGAGAGAGAGCAAGATACTGAAAACCTATTTAAAGAAATAATGACTGAAAACTTCCCACATCTGGTAAAAGAAATGACTTACAAGTCCAGGAAACACACAGAACCCCATATAAAAGGAATCCAAAGAGGACCACACCAAGACACATCATAATTAAAATACCAAGAGCAAAAGACAAAGAGAAAATATTAAAAGCAGCAAGAGAAAAACAGTTTATTACCTACAAGGGAGCACCCATATGACTGTCAGCGGATTTCTCAACAGAAACGATGCAGGCCAGACAGGAGTGGCAAGAAATATTCAACGTGATGAATAGCAAGAATCTACAACCAAGAATAATCTATCCAGCAAAGCTAACATTCAGAATTGAAGGGCAGATAAAGAGTTTCACAGAGAAGAAAAAGCTAAAGGAGTTCATCAACTCCAAACCAGTATTATATGAAATGCTGAAGGGTACTCTTTTAGAAGAGGAAGAAAAAGGTAAAAGCCAAAAAATTATGAACAAATACATATCTATCAACAAGTGAATCTAAAAATTAAGTGAATTAAAAATTTGATCAACAGAATAAACTGGTGAATATGATAGAATCAGAAGCACAGAAAGGGAGTGGACTGATCATTCAGGGGGAAAGAGGTGAGGGTTCTACAGGGAGAGACTGGACAAAAATCATACACCTGTGGATGAGATCAATGGGAGGGAGCTAAGGGCAGAAGGAGGGGTGGGAGCTGGGTGGAGGGGTACTATGGAGGGGAAAAAAGAGAACAAATGTAATAATCTGAATAGTAAAGATTTAATTAAAAAAAATAAATGTATTTGGTCGTTTTATTTTTTTATTATTTTTATTTATTATTATTATTTTTTTATTGTGTTACATGCATACATATCTCTCCATTGCCCCCCCTCCCAAGCACACCCCAACCTCCCAGTGTCTTGTGTTCATTGATTAAGCTTATATGCATGCATACAAGTCCTTTGGTTGATCTCTTATCTACCCCAGTTCTCCTTAATATTCCTGCTGTAATTTTACCCAGATTGAATATTGAAGTTGATAACTTTAAGGTGATGAAAATCCTTAATTGATAGTATCCAACTGTGTTGAATCTTCAATTCAGTGTACATCTATTAAGTTTTTTTTCATTTCTTTTTATCTTACCTATTTTTTTGTTAATTCTCAGGAGAGGATATTTTTCCCATTCCAGGGGAGTGTGGGGAGGGAAAGAGGAGAGAAAGACAGGGAGAATGAAAGGAGGACAGGGAGAAATAATGTGAGACACACATATTGATTGGTAGTCTCCTGTATGTGCCCCAACTGACACTGGCCAACCTGTAACCCAGGTACATGCCCTTGACCAGGGAATTGAATCTGTGACACGCCAGGGCTTTACCTTATCTATTTCTTATTGGTTTTGTTATAATTTTTTTTTTATTTAAATGCTATCTTATTGTTGACAGTATTACAAATGTCCCTACATTCCTCCTCTACATCTCCCTTCTCCTATTCCCCTCACACGTTTACTACCCTATTGTCTATATCCATTGATTATATATATATGAATACAAATTCTTTTGTTAATCTGTTCCTGTCTCTCCTCTCCCTCCCTCTGAGATATACCTTACCTCTTAATCCTCTCTTTCCTAGCAAACAGACCTGACTCTTAATTAATGAAAATTAAACAGAATGGTTGTTCTCATTCCCCCCTACAATTTCTAGTCCTTTTTTTTCTTTCTTTTTTTTTACAGTAAATATCAGCCGAGCACCAATTCTAATTCTTTCTCTTGGCTCCAAATATCCTATATGATCGATTATCTGTCCCTTTGTGACTATTTGGGAGCAACCTTAAAGGTGTGACAGGTAGAAATTTGTATATATGTGCCTGTATTAAGATATAATGTGTACCACAAACACTCTTGCATGTTACCCAAAGCAATATACAGGTTTAATGCAATCACGATAAAAATCACAATGACTTTCTTTTTTTGGTCAATCCTCACTCAAAAATATTTTTTTTAGAGAGAGTGGAGTTGGGTGTATGGGAGAACATTGATGTGAAAGAGAGACATCCATTGTTGCCTCCCACAGGTGCTGTGAGACCTGGGTCAGGTATTAAACCTGCAACCCTTCAGTGCATGAGCCCATACTGTAACCACTGACAGTTTTTAAAGAAAAAAAAACAAAACAATAATCAGATATGTATGGAACCATATGAAAGACCCCTAATAGAGAAATTCTAAAAAAAAAAAAAAAAAAAAAAAAAAGGGAAGAAGCCAAAGGTATCACACTACCTGACTCAATAATAATGAAAACAGCATGGTATTGGAAGAAAAAATAGATACAATGAACAATGAAACAGAACTGAGAGCCCAGAAATAGAATCACATGTATATGGGCAAAAACTTTTTTACAAAGTGCCAAAAACACATAATGGAGAAAAGAAAGCCTCTTCAATAAATGGTGCTGGAAAAATTGGAAACCCATTCAAAAGAATGAAACTAGTCTACTGCTTGACCCAGGTACAAAAATTAATTTAAAAAGAATCAAAGACCTAAATATAAGATCTAAAGCAAAACAGCTACTAGGTTATAGAGAACATTTTATGAACTTGACTCCAAAAACAAGGGAAATAAAGTTAAAACAAATGAGTGGGACTATATCAAGCTAAAAAGCTTCTATATACCAAAAGGAACCAATAACAAAACAAAAAGGCAACTGAACCAATGGGAAATAATATTTGTAAATAGCTCTGAAAAGGAGTTAATATAAAGATGTTCAACCTCACTAGCTATTAGGGAAGTGAACTCAAAACTATAATAAGATACCACCTCACACCTATTAGAATGGCTATTATGAATAAAATTTTATCTAATAAGAATAATATACAAATTAACCATCATTCTGCTTTACCAACAAGCCACGCCCACCAGTCAATCAGGAGAGAGTATGCAAATTAACCCAACCAAGATGGCTGAGGCACAGAGCAAGCAGGAGGCTTGGGTTTCCCCGGCAATGAAGCAAGCCAAGCTTTCCACACACACTGGCAGGCCCAGGCCTCCACTCAAGGCTACAAAGTTTCAATTATAGAAGATAAATAAATCCCAGATCCCAGGGCCTCTGCTTAGGTCACCGGGCGCATGGCTGGCCTGCAAACCACCATAGGCCCCTTGCCAAGGACACCATATCCTCCAAGAGAACCCCAATCCTGATCCGGACACCCTTCAGAGCAAACTAACTGGCTCCCACCCGTGCACCAGGCCTCTATCTTATCTAGTAAGAGTAATATGCAAATTGACCATCACTCCAACACACAAGATGGCTTCCCCCATGTGGTAAAAGATCCTGCCCCCATGTGGACACAAGATGGCTGACACAAGATGGACAGTAGGGCAGGGCAGTTGGGAGGGACCAGGTTTGCAAGGGAGGGCAGTTGTGGGTGATCAAGCCTGCAGGGGAGGGTAGTTGGGGGTGTCCAGGCCTGCAGAGGAAGGAAGTTGGGGTTGCCTGGGCCTGCAGAGAAGGGCAGTTGAGGGGATCAGGCTTGCAGGAGAAGGCAGGGGTGACCAGGCCCGCAAGGTAGGGCAGGTAGGGGTAATCAGTCTGGCAGGCAGAAGTGGTTAGGGGCAATCAGGAAAGCAGGCAGGCAAGCAGTTGGGAGCCAGCAGTCCTGGATTGTGAGGGATGTCCAACTGCCCAATTAGGATTGGGTCTAAATGGGCAGCTGGACATCCCTCGAGGGGTCCCTTATTGGAGAGGGTGCAGGCTGGGTTGAGGGACATCTGCCCCCATGCATGAATTTCATGCATTGGGCCTCTAGAAGATAACAAATGTTGGGAGTGGTTGTAGAGAAAAAGGAACCTTCATTCATTGCTGGTGGAAATGTAGACTGTTATAATCACTATGTAAAACAGTATTGAGGATCCTCAAAAAATAACTGAGTTACCATATGGCACCAGCAATCCCTCTCCTGGGTATTTACTTGAAATATCTGAGAACATTTATTCGCAAAGACTTATGCACTCCTATGTTCCATTGCAGCATTATTTATGGTAGCCACGACATGGAAAGCGTCCTCCTACAGATGACTGGGTAAAGATGTGGCATATAAAACCCTATGGAAAACTACTCAGCCATAAGAAAAGTTGAAATTCTGCTATTTTCAACAATATGGATATTGAGAATATTATGCTAAGCAAATAAGTCAGAAATAGCAGAAAAATATTATTTCACTTGTGAATATAAAACTGAAACTTATTGACACAGATAACAATATCGTAGAGACTAAGGGAAGAGGGTTGAGGGTGGGTAAGTAAAGAGTAAAGGGGATCAAATATATAGAAGATGATTTGACTTTGGGTGGTGAGCACACAATGCAATATACAGGTGGTGGATTATAGATATGTATACTTGAAACCTATATAATCTTATTAACTAATGTCACCCCAATAAATTAATTAAAAGGTTGAAAAGAAAAAAGATGTAATATGTACCACAAATATTGTTCATTGGCTAGGCAAGTGAATAAGCCTAGCCAGTTCAGTATCACTATCTCCTGAGTCTGCTGTCCTGTAGAAAGGAATCATTTCTGAAATGATAAAACACTTTCATAATTTCAATTGTAAAAGAAATTGGGAGTCAACTAGAGCTGGCCTACGAAACTCATGTTTTAAATTATGAAAAAAGCTTAGCCAGCTTGGCTCAGTGATTGAGCATCTATCTATGAACTAGGAAGTCATGGTCCCATTCCTGGTCAGGCCTGGGTTGCAGGCTCAATCCAAAGTATGGGATATGCAAGAGGCAGCCCATCAATGATTCACATCACTGAAGTTTCTATCTCTCTATCCTTCTCCCTTCCTCTCTGAAATCTTAAAAATATATTTAAAAAATAAAATATGAAAAAAAGTTTTAGAAAATATATTCATTGTATGAGTCCATTATGTGCTCTACAAGAAAAAATGTTGGTCTACTTGCCCAAATCTTTTATAGAACTCAATAATTAAATTACTGAGGGTATGTGTTCCGTTTTTAACTGATTTCAGAGAGAGGAAAGGAGAGGGAGAGAGAGAAACACCAATTAGTTGCCAAATGTGCCTGGACTGACAAGAGATTTTTAAGTTGTGCCCTGATTGGGAATTGAGCCTGCCACTCTTCTGTGTATGGGCTGACAGTTCAATAGCCAGGACAGAAATCACTAATTAAAGGGCCAAAAGGAATTAAAATTTTAATGCTTTTCATTTGGCCAAAGTGCTTATCAAAAACTTTGTCTAAAATGATCTTCTCAATATACTTTCACCTGCATTATATACTAAATCAAAGTAAACAAAAAATAATTTAGGGATGGATAGAGAAAATTGTTTTTGTTAAATAAATACAAATTAAAGTTCCATCAGGCTTCATTGAGGATACTGAATATGGTACAGTGGTACCTCGAGATAAGAGTTTAATTTGTTCTGTAATCTTGCTCGTATATCAAGTTGCTCGTATCTCAAAGCAAATTTTCCCATTGAAATCAATTGAAATGCCATTAATCCGTTTCAGTCGCCAAAATGCCACCCCAGTTGTTCTTACGTGTTTTTGAATAAGAAAAATGTATTTATAAATGACAAATATTGTATAAAAACGTAATGAAAGAGAATGTAAAGGAATAAACTGGTTTTATAAAGTGTATTTACCTACTTGTTACACTCTTAATGCTACACTTTATCCTTAAACTGACTGTAACTTAACTAATCTTCACTGAACTTAATTGCTACTGGTCTTTGCATTTTTGGCCGATTAAAAAAAAAACATGTCCAACTAGATTTGCCTCTTCTTCCCTTTCAGAATGTTTTTGAAATGGGTGAGGCAAGTTTCATTGAACAGCTCCGATGCACGACCAGTAGCAACTTTTTCGGGGTGTTTCTTTTCTACAAAGTGTGACACCCCTCTCCCACATTCCTAAGATCTCCTTTATATCACTTGTAGAGATCTCCTCCACCTCTGGCTCCTCCTTGAAACCATTTTTTGGAGAACCTCCGCATGTTGCTGAGACTGCAACTCTTGTAACTCCTCCGTGGTGAGTTCCAGAGAGTGCTCCTCGACGAGCTCATTTACGTCTCTCTCATCCACCTCCAGGCCCATGGATTTTCCAAGAGACACTATCTCCTCCTCCACTGGCACCTCGGGTTCGAATCCTTCAAAGGTCCTTTCGGCTACGGCCTCAGACCACAGCTTCTTCCATGCAGAGGTCAAAGTCCTCTTTGTAATACCTAGCCAGGCCTGAACAATAATTCTGAGGCATATCACGATGTTAAAGTGGTTCTTCCAGAACTCTCGAAGGGTGAGGTTTGTGTTCTCGGTCACCTCAAAGCAGCACTGGAAGAAGTGCTTGATGTACAGCTTTTTAAAATTAGAAATCACCTCCTGATCCATGGGCTGCAGGATAGGAGTAGTGTTGGGAAGTAGGTCGACAACCTTTATAAACTTGAACTCTTTGAGGAGTTCATCTTCGAGGTTTGGGTGGGTGAGCAGGAGCATTGTCGAGGACGTGGAGGGCTTGCGTGGTTAGGTTGTTTTCCTGTAGATATTTATTGACAGAAGGGCTGAAAACCAGGTTTACCCACTCCACAAAGAACTACCTGGTGACCCATGCCTTCAGGTTTGCCCTCCACATAACTTGCAGTTTATCTTTTAAAATCTTATGTGACTTAAAGACTGCGGTTTTCCGAATGGTATACAAGCAGAGGCTTGATCTTGCAGTCGCCACTCGCATTGGCACACAGTGCGAGAGTTAGCCTATCCTTCATGGGTTTGTGGCCTGGCATCGCCTTCTCCTCTGCTGTTATATAAGTCCTATTCGGCATCTTCTTCCAGAAAAGCCCTGTCTCGTCACAGTTGAAGACTTTGGCTTCTATCAGTTCGGAAAAAGTTTTGAGGTAATCCTCAGCTGCCTTCACATCTGAACTTGCTGCCTCACCATGCCTGATGATGGAGTGAATGCTGGACCTTTTCCTGAAGTTGTCAAACCAGCCTCTACTGGCTTTAAATGAGTCTTTCGATGCTTCATCCGTGGAAGTGCGTGGGGTCTGTTCCAGAAAATCACCATAAATCACTCGCACTTTCTCGCATAAGATGCCCTGTGTTAATGTATCTCCTTTAAGCTGCTTCTCAGTCACCCACACCATCAGTAGATTCTCCATCTTTTCATGGAGAGAGCTACGGAGCTTAGAAATTATTGTAACGCTCTTAGTTGGCGTTATACACTTTATCGACTCCTTCTGTTTAAGCACAGTGCATATCATTGAAGTACTACGCCCGTATTGCCTCACCAAGTCAGCCACTCGCACACCTTGCTCATATTTTTCTATGATTTCACGCTTTAATTCAGTAGACATCATTCTCTTCTGAGCACTGACCTTGCCACTGGCTCTCTTCGGAACCATGGTTATAAAAAGAAATGTGATAACGTATGTAAATGCACAAAAGATGCTTCGACAAGGAGGTAAACAAGCACACTGACTGAGGCGTGGGAAACTATGAGTCGTAGTAAACTGTTGGGTCGTGTGCAGCCGGCCGATCCGCGCGATTACTTGTACCTCAAATGTTGCTCGTATTTCAAAGCAAAAAATCGCTCGCTCGACAGCTCGTATTTCAAAAACCTCGTATGTTAAGGCACTCATATCTCGAGGTACCAAAGTATTTTGAATCATTATGATTTGGCTCTTGCCCCTCACACTCCATGGAGATTGTTCTTACTAGATCAGCATATGGGATAGCTTATTTTTAGGCCTCCTTATTACTTTCCATCTTTTCTGTGTGACATTTTACTGTTGGCCACCCCTACTTTTCTTAATACTATTTATATTTCAAACTAGAGGCCCAGTGCATGACATTTGTACACTGGATGGGGGGCGTCTCTCAGCTTGGCCTGTGCCCTCTTACTCCCCTAAGTGGGCCTAAGCCAGCAGTCACTGTCCCAAAACTGCCACTGTGCTCAGAAGCCATGAGCCTGGCTTATGGCTGAGTGGCTCTCCTCTGTTGAAGCGCACTGATCATGAGGGGGCAGTTCCTGCATTGAGAATCTACCCCCTGGTGGTCAGTGCACATCATAGTGACCAGTTGTTCGGCTGTTCAGTCTATTTGCATAGTAGGGTTTTATTATATATGATAGTTCCTATATTCATATAGTTCAAAATTCAAAGTCTCCCAAGATATCGTAGTTTATCTCCCAAGGGATCATCAGTGTTTTCAGTCTATGTATCCTTTCACAGATATTTAATTAAAGCTATTATGTACAAGTATACACATATACACACTCATGTATATCATACTTCTATACATAAGTGGCAACACATAATTCAATGTATATAACTTTTTCACCTACCATATTGTGGACATTTTATCATAGCAGTATATAAAGAACTTTCACATTAATTTCTATGCTATATAATGTACCAGAAGTTACTTGATTAGTTCCTATTTATGGGCATTTGAGCTGTTTTCAGTATTTTGCCATTATAAATACTACAGGCCTGGTGCACAAAATTCATGCATGGTGGGGGGATTGTCCCTCAGCCCAGCCTGCACCCTCCAATCCAGAACTGCTGGCTTCCAACCATTTTGCCTGCCTGCCTGATTGTCCCTAACCACTTCTGCATGCCAGCCTGATTATCCCCTAACCACTCCCCTGCCAACCTGATCAATGCCTACCTGCTCCCCTGCCCATCCAATTGCCCGACTGCCCTCCCCTGCTGGCCTGGTCACTCCTGTCTTCCCTTGCAAGCATGGTCGCCCCCAACTGCCCTCTCCTGATGGCCTGGTCACCCCTAACTTGCCTCCCTTGCCAGCCTGTTCGGCCCAAATGCCCCTAACTGCCCCCCCCCCCTCCTGCCAGCCTGGTCACTGCTAACTGCTCTCTCCTACTATCTTGGTCTCCCCTAACTGTCCTCCATTGCAGGCCTGTTGGTACCCATTGCCCTCTCTTGCTGGCTCAGTAGCCCCTAACTGTCCTCCCCTGCAGGCATGGGTCTCCCCCAACTACCCTCTACTGCAGGCCTGATTGCCTCCCCTACTGGCCATCTTGTATTTTGGAGTGACAGTCAATTGCATATTAATATTTTATTAGGATTGGAAGGAATAAGCTGAACATTCAGAATTCTAAAAGTAGGATTGCTAGGTTAAAGAGCATATGCAAAGCATATAACTGATATATACTGACAAACTGCTGCCTACAGAGATTGAACTAATTTACCTTTTTGCTACTAATTCATGAGAATGACTTTCCTAATTTGTTGGAATGCTGTATCAGGGAAATTAGCCTTTTTTTCTGTGATGAGTTCCACATATTCCTTTCTGAAATTGTCATTTGTAGTTTTTTAAAATTAAATTCATTTAGATGATATTGGTTATATATAGATTTTAAATGGTCATTATAATACATCATCTGTATATTGCATTGTGTGTGCACCACCCAAAATTGAGTCTCCTCCTGTAATCATCTATTTGACCCCTTTATCCACTCTAGTAACTACCATATTGTGTTCATAAGCTTTTGGTTTGTTCATTTTACATCCTACAGATGAGTGAAATCATGACTCTTGGCCTTTTCTGTCCAACTTATTTCAATGAGCATGATAATCAAGATCTATCCATGGAACCTTGATTATTGTGTCTCAGTTTGTTGGGTGTCATCCCATACAACAATAGGTTACTAGTTCCATTCCCAGTCTGGGCACATGCCTAGGTTGTAGACCGAATCCCTGATGGGGAGTGCACAGGAGGCAGGTGGTCAATGTTCTGATCTCACATCAATGTTTTTCTCTTTTCCTCTCCCTTCCTCTCTAAAAATCAACACACACACACACACACACACACACACACACACACACACACATTTGTTGGCATAAATGGCAATGTTTGACTTATGATACTTATGACTGAGTAGTTTATGGTATATATGTAATACATCTTCTTATCTAATCATCCATCAAAGGACATTTGGATTGTTTCCATGTCTTGGCCCTTGTGAGTAATACAATGAATATAGGGATACCTGTGTATTTACAAATAAGTGTTTTCATTTTCTGGGTAGATACCATGAAGAGTGATTTCTGGGTCATATATCTATTCTTAATTTTCTGAGGAACCTCCATCCTGTTTTCCATAATAGTTGTATTAATTTATGTTCCCAGCAGTGTACAAGGGTTCCTTTTTCTCTACATCCTCTCAACAACTGTTATCTTTTTTAGTCCTTTGATTGGTACCAAATAAAATTTTGTTAATATAGTGAACTACATTCTTTTTGTTAGTAGCTTCTAAGTCTTCCATCATAGTCAGAAAGACCTTCACTAATCTATGACTATAAAATAATTCTCCACGGTTATTTTAGGTATATTTGATAGTATAATTTTCACATGTAAAACTTAGATCCAGTGGGAATTTATCCTGATGTAAAGTGTGAGCTGTGTGCCAACATTATGGAATAACACATCTGCTTGCAGAAACTCTCAATTCTTGACTTCTAGGAACTATTCTTGATTTTTAAAAATATAATGACTTTTCTCATTACTGACATTTATTCTCTTCAACTCATGAAATGTTAAATATTAATGCAGAGAATTATAGTATCTTATGCATAAAAATTTACCTGTTTATAGAGGCTAGCATTCCAGGACTGACATGCTGACACTGAGGAGTTTTTGCCAATGGAAAGATAACTGAGGATGGAGTTGTTGGATTTTTGTCCATATTTGGCAGAATATCTTCTTCTTGACTGAACTGGAAATTTGGCAACTGGAATACAAATATTCATTATTAGCAGGCACCCCTAATAACAAAATTCCTCATCACAATATGTTTTTGGAGGGCTTTGTTTTTTCTGCCTTATAATTTCCTGAGATAATGAAAAATATTAGTAGACAGAGAAGAGAGCCTTGTCCTCTACAAAATTTGGTTGTGTAAAATGAAGACAATGATACCTGTTTCTACAATTTGTATAGACCAGGGGTCAAGCAAATGTTTTCTGTAAAGAGTCAGATAAGTACTGTATTTTGACTTTGTGGTCCATACATTCTCTGTACACAATTCTGCTGATTGTAGTTTGAGGCAGCCACAGCCAAAATGTAAATACTATTCCTGTCTGTGCTCCAATAAAATTTTCTAACAAAAAAGGTGCCACAGTTTGCTGACTTCTGTGTAGACAGAACAAAACAAAACTGTGATTCATTTACTATTATGCTTGGTACTGAATAGGAATTCAAGTAATATTAAACCTTTTGTGTACATATGCCCAATAAGTAATTCAATCCTTAAGATTTTACTTACCTTTATATTAAAACCATACAGAAAGTGTACTTATGCCACAGAAAATGAACTACTTTACTGCTTTCTATTTCTATTTTATTACCTTTAGTTTTAAATTGTTGACACTATTATATTTTGGCCAAAACATATATAGAACCTGAAATGGTGGAATAATATGATGGGTACACCACCAAAGGACCACATTGTTGTGCAGAGAACACAGTAAGAACCTCAGATGGCTCCCTTAAAATACCTCCCTTTATAACCTGTGTATATTAAAGGGGGCCCAGATAATGATGTTACTAAATTATTACAGCATATGTAGTCTTTAAAGATTAAAGATGATTTAACAATATTAAAAAATGAGTTGACGAGCCTCATTAGTAGGTGTGGCTCAGTGGTTGAGTGACAACCTGTAAACTAGGGGGGTCACGGTTCAATTCCAAGTTGATTGCAGATTCTAACCCGTGTGGCGTGTAAAGGAAGTAGCTGATCAATGATTCTCTCTCATCATTGATGTTCCTCTTTCTTTCTCTCAAAAAATCAATAAAAATATTTTAAAAAATGAGATGAAAAAAGTACCCTTCCATCTAGGTCACTAAAACTCAATTTTTATACTTAAATAGTTCAGCTGTCTAGATCCATCTATCTTCATATTCTTTAACCTTAATATCCTTAAGTTTCAAGTTTGTACTTAATGTTTGTACTGTATTTCACTATGTTTATGAAGAATATTCTTAAGTTGATATATGGATTGATTCTAGGGTGCTTTTTTTTGGTATAAACTGCAATGATTATCTTTGTGAAGATGTTTGGCATCTTTTTGATTTTTTTAAGATCAACTTCCATGAGTAGAATTAATCTTCATGGCTCTCATATGTTGCCATAATGCTTTCCAAAAGGTATGATTCAACTCTGCATCCACTGACGCATGACTGTTAATGGATATTTTAACTTATTTTTAAAATGATTCTGTTATTTAGAAGGTATACTTACACAGTAACATTTAAATGAGTTCTTTATATTATTGGCCTTGTGTTATTTGTTGCAAATATTTTATCCCAATCGAAGTTTTTAGTAACGTGATTACGTGATTTTTGATGTAGACAATTTATTGTGCAGTGAATAATAACCTTTTATCACTCTCAAAAAAAAAAGTTTACCTCGTTGTATATGAAATATACTCATTTGGCATATTTCTGGGTTTTCTATTTGGTTCTACAAATGTTACCTTGGAACCTCATTGAAGGATAGACTCTATATTCTAATGAGAATGGCCTGTCTGTGGAGACTATCAATCCTCTGCCTAAATATTAGAGATGAACACTAACAATATATAAAAATAAGATAAAAATCAATGTAAAGAAAACACACACACACACACACACACACACACACAATATCATGCATTCAAGACTCTTACCAGCACTCTTTGTTTCTTCAAAGGTGTTGTGCTAAAAAAATCATCATGGTCATCTTTTGGCAACTGATCCAGAAAATCCCTCATCTGCTGCTTCCTCTTAAGAGTTCCCACTTTGGCAGTTATCTTAATAGCTTGCTTCTTATCTGAATCACCTCTCTTGCCTTAAGAGTCAGCAAAACATTTTGGTAAGAACTTGGTCATTAGAATAACTATTCTAAAGTTAACAAACATGACAAAATCTAAACTGTGTATTCATATTAAGTAAATTCAACCTCTATTATATGTTTGTTTGTTTTTTTCTATAGCAAGGGTTCCTTTCTGCACTGGGATCTGTGCAATATCATTAGCCCACAAGATACTCAGGAAGAAAATACATGTAGCCAAAACCGGTTTGGCTCAGTGGATAGAGCATCAGCCTGGGGACTGAAAGGTCCCAGGTTCGATTCCAGTCAAGGGCATGTATCCTGGTTGCAGGCACATCCCCAGTAGGACCGTGCGTGCAGGAGGTGGCTGATCGATGTCTCTCATGGATGTTTCTAACTTTCTATCCCTCTCCCTTCCACTCTGTAAAAAATCAATAAAAAAAAAGAAAGAAAGAAAATACATGTAAGATTAGGCAGGGTTTGGTTAGAAAGGTCTTAATCTTAAAGGTCTTAAGAAACATTATCTCCCTTATTCCTCTTATTGATATCTAATTTATTGTTTTTGTTAAAATTAAACCTCATTTAATTATGACAGGAATACTGGATACACCCCCAAGTTTAGAACAGGACTTCTCTAGCATAATAAACCTTGGGCAGAAGTGTGCACTCCTGGAAGCCATAAAAACTAAATTTATTCTGACAATGAAAACCTATCTTGGGGACCCTACTGAAGAAGCCTGAAATTAAATTAAACCCTTAGAAAATAACCCAAATACTGAAATTTGTGGAACCAACTGCTGATTAGAACAAACTCAAATCACAAGGGTGCTAAGGCCAATGATGATGGGATTAACTAGCTAAGAGGTCCCAAATAAACAGATGATCTTTGGGGTTCTTTCTAGTATTAAAGTTCTAAGAAAACATCTATAGCACTGGCGGGTTTTTCTCAGTGGTTAGAGCATCAGCCCATGGACCGAAGGTCTTCAATTCCTGGTCAAGAGTACATATCTCCATTGCAGGTTCAATCTTTTACTCAGGTCAGGGCACATGTTAAAGGCAATTAATTGATGTTTTTCTCTCTTTCCCACCTTCCTCCCTCCCTCCCTCCCACTCTCTAAAATTCAAAACAATAATAAAAAAATCTATAAGACACTTGAATATCCTATAAAATAACAAACTAATATGCAAATGATTGTTACACTACCATACTGTAATGGTTCAGACATTCAACATTGGGGAGAAATGGGGACGAGCCAGGCTGTGGCCAGGGATAGGGACAAGCCACCCGCCTGTGATCCCAGAAGCTAGCACCTGTGGCTGCGCCCTGTAATTTGGGTGTCAGATCCTGCAGCTGTGGCCCAGGAGAAGGACAAGCTGTCTCCCTCGTGGTCCTGAGCACCTGCAGCTTTGTCCTGGGTGAAACTGCCAGCTCACGGTCCCCTGTGGCTGTGGCCGGCCCAGGCTAAGCTGGCCTGAGTCCTGGGTGCCTGCAGCCAGCCAGAGGGAGGTAAGTCCAGGTCTTGGGTATCTGTGACCAGTCAGAGGAGGAAATCCTAGGTTCTGGTGTGGGGCGAGGCAGAGGTGATTAGGGGTGATAAGACTATCAAGGGAGCAGCAGTTAGGGATGATCAGGCCAGTAGGGGAGCAGTTAGGGTGATCAGGCAGGCAGAGGGGTTAGGGGTGACCAGGTAGGCAGGCAAGCGAGGGGTTAGGAGCCAGAGGTGACGAATTGGAGCATGGGCAGGCTGGGCTGAGGGAACCCATCCTTCCCGCTGATCGTGCATGAATTTTGTGCCCTAGGCCTCTATCCTAATAAAAGAATAATATGCAAATTGACCATCACTCCAACACACAAGATGGCTGCCCCCAGCTGGTTAAAGATGGTTGCCTCCATGTGGACACAAGAGGACCACCACAAGATGGCCAGCAGGGAAGGGCAGTTGGGAGGGATCAGGCCTGCAAGGGAGGGGAGTTGGGGGCAATCAAGCCTGCAGAGGGGGGCAATTAGGAGTGACAAGGCTGGCAGAGAAGGGAAGTTGGGGGTGACCAGGCCTGCAGGGAAGGGCAGTAGGGGAGGGGCCCAGGCCTGCAGGGGAGGACAGTTAGGGGTGACTATCCTGCAGGGGAGGGTAGTAAGGGGCAAACAGGCTGGCAGGGTTGTGGTTAGGGAGTGATCAGGCTGGCAAGCAGAAGTGGTTAGAGGCAATTAGGAAGGCAGGCAGGTAAGCAGTTGGAGCCAGTATCTTGGATTGTGAGAGGAATGTCTGACTGCCCGTTTAGGCCTGATCTTACTGGGATCGGGCCTAAATGGGCAGTCGGACATCCCTCGAGGAGTCCCAGATTGGAGAGGGAGCAGGCTGGGATTAGGGACATAGGCCCTCCCACCCCCTGTGCATACATTTCATGCACCGGACCTCTAGAATATATATACAAAATACATCCAGTGAGTGATTATACAGAAAAGTAGGAAAAAACTATTTAATACAAAGTTTACCATTTTTCCCACCTTTGGGATTGACTGGCATTTTCTTAGTGACATGTTTCTGGAATCCATTTCCTTGGGGATCTTCCATGTATTTTCTCTGGCATTCTTCAGCAGATCGTGAACCTACAGCCATAGCAACATCTGACCAGAAACCAGGTTTGTGTTTGGGAAGAGATGCAAAAGCACTATGGAAGACCAAATCCAGTTAAGAATAAGAAATTAAAAAACAAAAAATAAAACCTGAATGCATACCACTAAATCAATCAGATAAATCATTTTACTTAACTATTTGGAAAGAAGATACACCCTATACTCAATAACTTACTCTACTGATTAAAAATATGACATAGTAATATCTAGCAGATGCATTTTATTTTGTTTAATCTGAAAAATTATCTCCAATCTCAAGATATTTCTTCCCAAGTCCAACAAATCAGTGATTTGATTTGGGAGAGCTGGAGGGGGGCTCTAGCATGACTAAATTTTCTACATTGTTACTCAAATATTACTGGTGCTAAATATATTGAAAGATGAGCTCTGAGTTCATATACATTTTAGGTTATGTGTTATGCTTGGCTTGCTTTCATTATAATATTACAGCTTATTTAACAGAATATTTTAGATATAATACTTAAGGGAAACAAAAATTGAAATAGAAAAAAAACTAAGTCAATATAAGATAGTTCCCCAATTTAAAATTTAGTTAAATCCTAATAGTTCATTTGTAAATTAGTATTTAGAACCAGGTACCCATATTACTTCAACACCACTCACTTTGAACATATTTTATATATACAGTGCTGTACTGATAAAATTTTAACAACCAGATATCTGGGTTTAAAAAGTTCTTCTTTGTAGTATTTGCAAAGTTCCATATTGTAAATACCGCCAATGTGGCTGATTTCAAGCTACCAAGATGATATCACTGAATGAGGAATAAGAAATGTGCCATATCACACCATTATATAAAATATTTACCATACAGGTATAATAGCTGTAAAGAACCGTAATGGTATCCTAATATATAAAAACCCTGGGTTGTGACGAAACCAATTTGGCTCAGTGGATAGAGCGTTGGCCTGCGGACTGAAAGGTTCCAGATTCGATTCTGGTCAAGGGCATGTATCTTGATTGCGGGCGCATCCCCAGTGGGGGGCGTGCAGGAGGCAGCTGATCAATGTCTCTCTCTCATCGATGTTTCTATCTATCCCTCTCCCTTTCTCTCTGTAAAAAACCAATGAAGTATATTTTTTAAAAAACCCCAGGTTATAATAACCAGTAACAACCAGAAGCTGACCAACCATAAGTCCATGCTGGCCCCACCCCAGCAATCAGGGGCAATCAGGTAAGCAGACGAGCAGTTAGGGGTAATCAGGTAGGCAAGGAAATGGTTAGGGGAGATCAGGTAGGCAGGTGGCCCTCATCAGGCTGGCCCACTTCCAAGCAAATGTTAGGGGCAATCAGGCAGAGTGGTTAGGGGTGATTAGAGAGGTAGACCAGCAGTTAGAAGTGACCAGGTATGCAGGCCAGTGCTTAGAGGTGTGATCAAGTAGGCAGGTAAGTGGTTAGGGGAGATCAGGTAGGCAGACGGCCCCTTGCTGGGCTGGCCTTGCCCCCAAGCAAGCAATTAGGGGCAACCAGGCAGGCAGGAAGAGTGATCAGGTGGGCAGACCAATGGTTAGGGGTGATCAGGTAGGTAGGCAGAGTTAGGGGCGATCAGGTAGGCAAACAGCCTCTCACAGGACTGGCTCCGCCCCCCCAGCAAAGAAAGAGGGAGGCCCAGGCCAGCCAAGCCACTGCACCCCAGCATGTCACCTGCAGAGGGAGATCACCAGTGGCAGGAGAGGGGGGGAGGACAGCGCTGCAGAGATGTCAAGCAGTGGCAGCGGTGGGAGTGGGATCAGCTTCCTGAAGCCCAGGGAAGGAAAGCCCCAATAAGCCCTGATCTCAGGTCAGGCCTAGAGACCCTACCCCAGGGGTCCTGGATTGTGAGAGGGTACAAGCCGGGCTGCGGGACACCCCCACTCCGAATACATGAATTTTCAAGCACTGGGCTTCTAGTATATAATAATAAACTGTACTAAAATAATTAGGAAGTGATGAGTTTAGAGTATTATTGTTTTTAATAAATTTCTTTAATATTGTGGTGGTTGTTAATCCTCACCAAAAGATATTTTTCCTAATGAGTTTTAGAGAGTAGAAGGGATGGAGGGAAGTGAGGGAAGACAGAGAGAGAAATATCAATGTGAGACACATCAATTGATTGCCTCCTACATGCACCCTGACAGGGGCTAGGGATCCAACTTGCAACTCCTATAACATCCCCTTGACTAGGAATTGAACCAGAATACTTTGATGGGTAGGCCAACATTGTAACCACTGGAAAACATCAGTTAAGGCTAAATTTCTTTATTTTTAAAATGACTATTAAACAATCAATTTATAGAATCAATTTGTAGAAATCAGTTCTTATGAATAGGTAACCAGTTGATCACAGAAGACCATTCACTCCATGCATAAAAGGAGAATACTTATAGGTATTAAACACTGTTAATGAATTATCTACTCTTTTGCATAATTAATCACTAAAAAAGATTAGAAAGCTCTAGCTTCCCTATTTGTACTTCCTTCTTCTCTGGGGGAAAAAAAAAAGAATGTGCCACAATTAATTTATGCAGAAAGTACTACAGAAATCAGGAAGAGATTAGCTCAGTAAAACCACACCATAAAGTTCTGAATTTCTGGGTTTACACTACAAATTCTGAATATTTTAATTTTAGTTCAGTTCCCTTGTTCCTCAAAACTTGTTCCCTTGAAACTTTTACTTTGATCTATTGACTTTTACAATGTATTAAATTTTCAACCACTTGAAAAAATTCCTGTTATCTTTCATTGATTTGTTATTTAATTCAATTAAGGCCACAGAACACCCTTTGTATGACTTAAATTTAAGATTTGTTTTATTTAAACATGATGTTCTATCTTGATGAATGCTCTAGCTACCTTTGGAATAAACACTTCCCTGGATTACTGGATAGACTATTCCATAAATGCCCATTAAATAGTTGGTTGATGGTATCATTCAGTTCTTTTATACCCTTGATAATTTCCTATTTATTATTTCTATTTAATACCAAAAAAAAAAGAGCTCTGAATTAAGTCTACCACTTAATTGTGGATTTGCTTATCTTTTCAGTTCTGTCCTTTCCTTTTAGTTGACAGATTTTGATTCATATATTTTGAGGTTTGTTGTTGGTGCATGCACATTTAGGATTGTTAAATCTTCCTGGTGAAGTAATACTTTTATCATTTTGAAAAGTACTTCTTTATCCTTCATAATTTTCTTCTACAAATCTTTCACAGGTATTAGTATAGCCACTCTTGATTAATCAAGGGTGAGCCCAAAAGTTCATAAACAGCTTTATTAGGTTTTAGTTAGCTTCTCTCTGCAATTTTGGGTTCCTCTTTTTGTTTCAGAAATTGGGGGCTTTAATTACCTGGCTTTCTGCTGCAAAATTACAATTGCATCTTTCTCCAGAAACAACAAAGGACAGAATGAGAAAAACACAACAACCCACTCTCTTGAGAGTACTACTTCTCTTATTGGAGAGGAAGGTTTCCCACTTTCAGAATTTAGGTATATATGGGCCCCACTTGCTGCACTGATTTTCTTCTCTGCAGGACAGATTGGAACTGGGATGTGAGAAGGGAAAAAAAAGAGAACTGGAACATTTCCTCTAATGTTCTGAGTGTTAGTAGTCCCTTTTCCTTCTCTCGTCAGAACTAGAGGGCTTCTCTTAACTGTCATGCCTTACTGCTCACTTCCTGGTCAGTTGGCCTTGCGGTTAGCTTGGGTGATACCAGAGGAAAAACTAGATATTAATAGCCAGTTTGGTAGTACTTAAATTTTAGTCTTCCTCAATTGACCTGCTAATATTTACTTTCTGAGTCAACAAAAAGCTGCTGTATACATTGTCTTGTTTTTATAACTGTGCAGTAGAAGCTAGAGTGGAGTGTGCTTACTCTATCTCACTAGGAACTGCAGTTAAAGCATTAAAAAATCTCCTTAGATGATATAAATATATAGTAAAGGTTGAAAACCTTTATAATAAGTAAATGATTGGAGAATAAGGCTGAAAATAATAATTGAGGTCAATCATTATATGCTGACAACGCAAGGCAGAAGAACCTATATAATCTGAAGATTAGTAAGAATGCAATGAAAGTTTCTGATCTGTTAGAACCACAATTATACAATAAGACTAATGTGGAACTCAATGGGCAACAACTAAAACCATTTCCCCTATGAATAGAAACAAGACAGGGATGACCACTCTCACCACTCTTGTTCAACATAGTACTGGAAGTATTAGCTATTGCAATTGGAAAAGAAGAAGAAATAGAAGGCATCCAAATTGGAAAAGAAGAAGTAAAGCTGTCCTTATTTGCAGATGACATGATATTGTACATAAAAAACCCAAAAGACACCATCCAAAACTAATAGACTTAATAAATGAATTCGGCAATGTAGCAGGATACAAAATTAATGCAAAGAAATCTATGGCATTTCTATACACTAGTAGTGAAATTACAGAAAGATAGACTAAAAAAGCAATCCCATTTACCATTGTGCCAAAAAAAATTAAGATACCTAGGAATAAACTTAACTAAGGCGGTAAAAGACCTATACATGGAAAACTACAGGACACTGAACAAAGAGATAAAGCAAGATGTAAACAAATGGAAGAGCATACTGTGCTCATGCATTGGGAGAATCAACATCATTGAAATGTCCATACCACCCAAAGCAATCTATAGATTCAATGCACTACCCATTAAAATACCAAAGACATATTTCACAGAGCTAGAAAGGACTCTCCAAAAATTCATCTGGAATAAAAAAAGACCCCAAATAGCCAACAATCCTGAGAAAGAAGAATAAAGTAGGTAGGTGGGATCTCATAACAGATTTCAATCTGTATTACAAAGAAACTGTTCTCAAAACAGCCTAGTACTGGCAAAAGAACAGACACACAGACCAATGGAATAGAATAGAGAATCAAGATATTGACCCAAACCACTATGCTCAATTAATATTTGACAAAGGAGGCATGAACATACAATAGAGTCAAGACAGCCTCTTCAATAAATGGTGTTGGGAAAATTGAACAGATACATGCAAAAAAAATGAAACTAGACTACCAATTTACACCATACACAAAAATAAATTCCAAATGGGCACAGGACTTAAATATAAGATGGGAAACCATAAAAATACTAGAGGAATCCACAGACAGCACAATCTCAGACATATGCAGAAAGAACTTCTTCATTGATACTGCTTCAAGGGCAATGGAAGCGAAACAGAAAATAAACAAATGGGACTACATCAAAGTAAGAAGCTTTTGCACAGCAAAAGAAACCATCAACAAAACAACAAGAAAGCCCACTGTATGGGAGAACATATTTGCAAATGTTATCACTGATAATGGTTTAATCTCCAACATCTACAGCCAACTTATACAACTTAATAAAAGGAAGATAAATGATCCAATAAAAAACTGAGCAACAGTCTAAATAGATCCATTTCGAAAAACGACAGAAGGAAAGCCAAGAACACATGAAAACATGCTCAAAGTCACTAATTATCCAAGAGATGCAAAGCAAAATGACAATGCGATAGCATCTCAAACCTGTCAAAATGGCAATCATCAACAAATAAACAAACAAATGTTGGAGAGGATGTGGAGAAAAAGGAAACCTCGTGCACTGCTGATGGGAATGCAGTCTGGTGCAGCCACTGTGGAGCACAGTATGGAGTTTCCTCAAAAAACTAAAAATGCAACTCCCATTTGACTTAGCAATCCCACTCTTAGGAATATATCCTAAGAAACTAGAAACACTAATCAAAAAGGATTTATGCACCCCTATGTTCATAGCAGCACAATTTACAATAGCTACAATTTGGAATTAGCCTAGGTGCCCGTCAGCAGATGAGTGGATCAGAAAACCATGGTACATCTACCATTTGCAGCAACTGGATGGAACTGGAGAGCATTATGCTAAGTGAAATAAGCCAGTCAATGAAAGAAAAACACCACATGATCTCACTCATTTATGGATAATAAAGAACATTATAAACTGATGAACAAAAAGATAGGTACAGAGGCAATAAAGCATCAAACAGACTGTCAAATCACAGCAGGAAGGTTAGGGAGAGATGGGGTAGATAAGAGGTTAACCAAAGGACTTGTATGCATGCATATAAGCATAACCAATGAACACAAGACTCTGGGGGGTTAGGGTATGCCTGGGAGGGGGGGCAATGGGAAGATATGTATATATGTAATACATTAATTAAAAAATTAAGAAAAAAGACTAATGTGGAGATGTATAAAACAGATTACATATATGAAAAGAATGAAGTCTAAATATAAGACTACTCCATGGTTCAGGTAAAAGGCATCAAAAATCTGAAAAAGATTAGACTCAAGAAAAAGGGTGCAGATGGAAAATAACCCCATGAAAAGATCTATAGCTCCTTGAGAACTAATTAAAATTTAAAAAAATCAGTAACAATAAAAAGTTTAAACTTAGTTGTCTGAAAGAATTACATTTTCAGAAATAGGAATGTCAGGCAGTTTACAGGCAAGGGAAATAAGTCTTTTTTTATATATATTTAGAGATGTAGGTAAGACTTATGTAGAGATTTTCAGTAGGCAAAGGAAAATACAAATCTAAATACAAAATTTCAGGACCAAAGATACAGATTTGGAAGTCCCTTTACAATGAAAGAAGTTGAGAAGCAAAAAAGCAACCAAGCCAAAAACTCTGGAGAATAAGAATTTAGATTAATCACCGCCTGGGTCTGAAGAAAGAGAAGGAACATTCAGGCAATTGAAAATGGAAGAGTATAGTGGCACAGAGATGCCTTCAGAAGAATATTTCAAGAAGGCAGATTTGAAAATAAATTACAAATGTTATAAGGTTTGAGGGTGCAAAAAGGAGTGGAACACTGAATGTGCTATGTTTCTAAGTTATCCTCTTTTTTAAAAAATATATTTTTATTGATTTTTCAGAGAGGAAGGGAGAGGGACAGAGTTAGAAATACCGATGAGAGACATGGATCAGCCACCTCCTGCACACTCCTCACTGGGGATGTGCCCGCAACTAAGATATATGCCCCTGACTGGAATCAAATCCAGGACCTTTCAGTCCGCAGGCCAACGCTCTATCCACTGAGCCAAACCGGTTTCCACTATCCTCTTTTTTTATCTTCCTTTCTTTCTATTAGATAACTCCATCAGCAAACCACCATACTCTAGCAATGAGTCACATTACAAATTAAGCAAGCAACCAAACACACGTATTCCCTGCTCTTCACACTCTATCATTTACGCTTTTCTTCTCCCACCATTGCCAAACTTCTTGTGCTGTCCCTCTAAGTTGTCTTTATTATCCCATTCACCCTTCATTGCTCAACTATGATCTGGCTTCTAATACTACTAGACTACTGATATTGCTTATCAAGTCCATGTAGCCAAATCCAGTTTTCAGCAGCAGTAGTTATGTAACCTAGAAAAAATCAACTAATTTCTGGGGCTATTTTCTTCTCTATTAATTGGGGGGGGAGGGAAGCGGTGAGGGTTAGGGGTGGGAGGGAGGGAAGACCAGCCAATATGCCTCCAAAGTTGAGTGCCAACCTATGAACCAGGAGGTCACAGTTGGATTCCCAATCAGGGAACATGCCTGGGTTGCAATCTTGTTCCACAGTATGGGGCGGGCAGGAGGCAACCAATCAATGATTCTCTCTCATCATTGATATTTCTCTCTCTCCTTTCTTCTCAGAGATTAAAACATTTTTTTTTAACAAGTGTGGGGGGAGGGAGAGAAGAACACCATTAATAATCTATATAAGTTTGAAGACGTTATAATTATAAAATATTTTTTTAAATGTGAGGGTGTGAGAGAGCAGCATTTGTCTATGTTGAAATATATTCTCAACTTTATTGAGGTATAACTGATAAGTTATATATATTTAAAGTCTACCCATGATCATGTGACTTATACATTGTGATCACCACAAACAACACATCCACCCCTCACATATTTACTTTTCTTCATTAGATGGGAGGTGGGAAGGGAAGGTGCATGTTTGCAGTATTAAATGGGAATGATAAGCTCCTATGTATACTGTATAGATGGCCACAAAAACAAAAAACAAAAAACATGTAGATGGCAGTTATCTATATTTTCTCTCCATTCACTATATAAATTGTAATTTTTCTTTATGTGCTTTTGCACGACATATTCTATTTTAATGATTAGAAATCATTAAATCACTCCCTCATTGAGTTATTTTTAAAAAAATACTTTAATGATCTTTTACAGAAAAAGGGAGAAGGGTAGAGTTAGAAACAATGATGAGAGAGAAGCATTGATCAGCTGCCTCCTGCACACTCCCCTTCTGAAGATGTGCCTGCAACCAAGTTACATGACCTTGACCACAATCGAACCTGGGACTCCTCAGTCCCCAAGCCCACACTGTATCCAGTGAGCCAAACCAGCTAGGGCTGGAGTTCTTGTCTTCAACTATTTTGTGCCACTCATATTTCAGAATCAAATCTAACTACTTACCAATGAAGTTTCTCTAATTCCTTCTCATTCCACTCTTCATTCTGAATTAACCCAGGTAAACATTCTAAGGAATGACTCTTCGTCTTATCAGATCCCATTTTGTTAATAATTAGAAACTCGTTCATAATATCAGATTTCTGACTATTTATTTCAGCAGAACATCTAGTTTTCTTTTTTAGAGTATGTAATTCAGTTTCATTTTCTTCAGTTTTAGATTCAGAGGTCACTAAGATTTTTCCAGTGATGTTCCTTTTGCTTTTTCCCTGGTGAACTACTGTTTCTTTGGTATTTCTTGCTGTTGTTTTCTTAACATCCCCAGCTTCTGTTCTAATTTTCTTTTCTGTTTCACTCTTGTCAGCAGACAAATCTTGATTTTTTTTACTTTTCTTCAATGTTGATAACAACTTTGTATTGTTCTTAAAGTCAGAGGTGACCGTTTGTTTTTTGTTTGAACTAGGTATTTTTATTTTCTGGTTGACAGTGAGTATATCACGTTCAATGCAATTTTCCTTGTTTATGCTTGTATGATCCACGTCACATTCAAACGTATCTTTGAAAGTCTTTCTGGGCTTACTAACTGGACATGCAGTTTCATTTAAGTCTGATTCACTTTCTTTTTGATGCTTTGGCACTATAAAATCTGTTACTGCTTTAACGGCACCAGAGGACACATTATACTGCATGCATTTTTGCTCTATCACATTTTTAGATTTAAGTGGTGTTACCACAACATAGACTTCCTTCTGATTAGTAGCCACATATTTTCTTTCTTCGTCTGAGAAAGATGATTTCCCTGAGATGATAATATCAATGGATACCTTCGATTCTTCTGTTTGCTCTTTAATTTCGTAAGATAAAACCAAAGATCAAAATCTCAAATTAGCTACAAACAAAATTTAAAAAGTTGCTTTCACAAATAAAATACAGTATATATTTTTTACCACCACAAACTCCACTATCATATTAATCTTGCTGATACACCCAGTCTGTTTAGATCACTGTCCCTTCGATTGTAAACATACTATTTTTTAATACCAACTTGTCCAGGACTTCTTATAGTATACTTAGTGTGCATATAAGCTCCTCTACCTGACTTTGAACACAGTACACTCACTGCATTCATATCTGAACCATATTCTATGTCTGTGAGACCACTGTTTCTCATATTTTCTCTACTTGGAAAATTTCTTTCACTCATTTACAAACCAAATCACTACCTGTTTCAATCTTATACTCCAGGCTACCTAGTCTACAAACTTTGTCCTGATTTCCCCAACTGAATGAAAGCTCTTTCAAATTTCCAGAATATTTTAAAATAATGCCATGTTTGGCAATATGAAATGCATAAAATTACACTTGTCTTAGTTTTCAACTAGTTTGAAAGTATACTTAATAATTTTGTCTTCATTTGTGAATTATCTTCATTTTACTGGAGTTAGTTCAGTCACATATGTAGTAGATGCTAAATGAATATTTGTTTGGTTGCTAAAACCTTACTAGGTATGTAACATATGAAAGAGAAGGTATATTACTGAAGAAGGGAATTAGAAGAAATTGGAACTCCATTTGCATGGCCTCATTCTCATTCATCCCTAATGGTAGCCATCAAGGCAATCTTTTGCTGAATCCCCAAAAATTCTTTATGAATCATCATGGGAAAACAACCATGAGAGTTTTTATTATACCATGTCAATACTTTAAGAAAACAAATTATATGAAATTCTCAACTCTAAAACTTAAAAAACCAGAAGCTAAACTAATTTAATTTTTAACTTTAAATTATCCAGCTATAATTAAAAATAGATATAAACTGTAAATTATCACACCAATCATCACAGTGACATACTGCCTACAACTTATACATATTATGTGACATTTAAAAGATGAATGACAAAAAGCTTCTAAATTATAATTCATGAAATGGTACTAATCAAAATCAAGAAAGTTTCCACAATATTTCTTAATGGAATTATATATTTTCACATTATGAACTAAGTGTTTTCTTCTAATTCCTTATTACAAATGTGATTCAAATGTTCCATTGGCAATTTAAAAAGTTTAAACTTTCTAATTTTAAGCAAAACATTTTTTTTATTTCATTAAATAATCTGATTAAAGATCCAGCATATTATGATACTTTTAAGTCATATACAGTTGGTAAATAGTATTAGTGCTCTTCAGTCTACTTTTTTATACACTTATAAATGTTCTCCACTTAAATTTTTCACTTATAAGCAATAAAATAGAAAAAGATGCTATTAAGCTGATAGATTCAATTAAACATTAAGTTTTAAACTCCCTAATGCATAGAGAAAAGGTTCTATATATTCAGGTATGCAGGATTTCAATGAAATCATTTTGAAAAATCTACACTTACATGAAACTAAATTATGGCTTATTAATAATTTAATAAAAAGATTGTCTTTAAACATTACTAGAAATATACTTAAATAATATATATCTTGTGATTTAAAAATTTAAAGCTACTCAGATTAAAGGAAGCAAACCTATAAGTGAATCTATATTTAAAACAATGAATTATTTCATTTGGTAAATCATCTTCTGTAAAAAGGTAATAATGAATATTTAATAAGCATTAAAACAGTTAGTCTGCCATTTTAGATTTGGAAATTCATGAAATCACTTTTATTATGTTAAAAAATTTCAAATATTAACTTTCTTATATAATAAAAGGCTAATATGCAAATTGTCCCCTTGACTGGACAATACTTAACAAAGAGAACTCATTCTGATGTTTCAATTAATTTATGTATACCAATGTATACCTAAATCCATGCTAATTAAAATTTTAAGCAAAACCCACTCCAAATGGGACCCATCAGGCCTGGCTGACCAACCTCCATGTCCTTTCTCCCCGGCCAGCCTGGCCTGATGGGTTCCATTTGGAGTGGGGGGGGCCAGACCTCACCCTTCACGAATTTGTGCACCAGGCCTCTAGTTACAAAATAAAACAATAATAAGTATATATTACCTTGCTTCTGACTTTTAATTATCTTTTTACTTATTCTTTCACAACTGTTGAGTTTCTTTGAAGATAACTTCTTATATTCCCTTTTTCCAATCAATTCCTTCAAAATCAAAAGATATAACTTTTTTACTATCACAAGTATTACCTATAAACATGACTGCAAGCATTTTCAAGTATGAATCAAGCACACAAATTTCTAGGTATTTATAGCTTATAGAAATTAGCAGAGGTATTCAAAGCTCAAGCTTTGGAAGCACCATGTGGGTAACCACAGTTTCACATCTTCTTTACTGATTTAATACAGTGGTACCTTGAGATATAAGTTTAATTCGTTCCATAACCTTGAGGTGTGGGAAACTATGAGATGCTCGAATCACAGTAAACTGGTGGGTCGTGTGCAGCCGGCCGATCTGCGCGATGACTCCAATCTCAAAGGTTGCTCGTATTTCAAAGCAAAAATAGCTCGCTCGATGGCTCATATCTCAAAAATCTCGTATGTTAGGGCACTGGTATCTCGAGGTACCACTGTACTATTATTTAAAATGTGCATGTGCGCGCGCGCGCGCGCACACACACACACACACACACAATCTCACTCTCTATTTAAACCTTACTCTGTAGCTAAAAGCTTTGTTATGCTTATCTGCACCTTTCCAGTGAGACACACTACGAAAATAAATATCAAGACATTTACCTACTATGTCTAAACTAACAAAAAGCAATACTTAACAAAGAGAACTCATGATTTCTCATTTGGTCTCAAACCTTTTCAGTAGTATCATACCATCACTGTATAGTATTCAGTAAAAGCTTACCTGATTAGGTAAGTCATATTCTCCTCCATTTTGAACAGTATTCTTTATTTGGTCATCTGGGAAGCTTAATGGTGGTTTATTTTGAAGATTACTCTGGCAAATGTTTAATTTTATAGCTCCTGGCAATGTACTGTGCTTACTCTTCAGTTCTATGAGTACAAAGATACAAATTTAGATAAATGATTATATAAAAGTTAAACTGCTCTTCCCCATTAAGAACTCACTTTGAAAAAGTCTAATCCAATGTCACAAATATTTGTTAAATATGATTATGACATAAAGCAATTTTAGTTGGACAGAATCACTCTGCATAGGCTATATTTTGTTCAAATCACTTTTATTCTCTTAAAAAGAAAGAAAGAAAGAAAAAATGGACAACCATATTATTCTTTAGTATGTTTTGAATCTTTTTTTGCCACATCTAAAGCAAAATAGAAACATTAAACCATTTTGTAAATATAAATTCCTTTTCATCCAAACTCTGTACTAACTAAACAGAAAGTGAATAACTCTATTTCCCTTATATTTCTTAAGGTATATTGAATTCTTATGTTTCAATTAGTTTATGTATACCAATGCATAACTAAATCCATGCTAATTAAAATTTTAAGCAAAACCAAATTAAGTAGTATACAATATGGGCTTAAGAAACAGTTATTGAACTAAAATTCTAGATAAATTAAAAGGACTTATAAAACTATAAACATTATTATTCTAGAAGCTGTATATGAAGATATATAATGGATGGCCCTTCTTCTGAGATTTATTACAGTATGGTGAAGAAGGCTATTATAATAGATCACCTATAATATATTCTGGTTAAGTATAACAGACTTTCAGTATTTTAATACTATGACATATAGATTATAGCACTAAATATGCAAATCCACATTTTAGGTAAATCACACACACAATCACATCATCTTAAATTATCACTGATTAGTGCCTTTGCATACCTTTAGTTGTTTAATGTTAGACATTATTTTTGTTTTATTTCAGTGGTTTTCTCATAAAAAAAAAGCACTAATCAATACTCAAAATAACTTATGTAATATGAGGACACACATGTCTTAACATTTTCACAAAACGAAGATTTAATAAATCACACTAGAAAAATGACATACCTAAAAAAAAAATCCACTAACTTAACCTGAGCTCCCTAAAGGGGAAGGAAGCATCATCTCATCTTATTCATTTCTAAATTGCTAATGGCTAACAAAAGACCAAAGTTCATGGAACATTCTTTAAAAATATTTCTTGAGCCCGTTTGGCTCAGTGGATAGAGTGTCGGCCTGCCGACTCAAGGGACCCAGGTTCGATTCCGGTCAGGCACCTTCCCAGTAGGCGGCATGAAGGAGGCAACTGATCGATGTCTGTCTGTCTCTCATCGATGTTTCTAACTTTCTATCCCTTTCCCTTCCTCTCTGTAAAAAAAATCAATGAAATATATTTTAAATATATATATTTGTTGAATTATTTTAGTATGGACATAGATAGTATGTAAAATAGTTTACCAAACTAGCATTTTACATTTGTATCTTCAAACATGTCACCAGTAACATTTACAATTTAAACATTTATGAAAGATCTAAGACTAAAGAAGATTAATAAATGATAAAAGTGAGATATATATTTAGGAATTTTAAATTTAGGAATAAAAAAGTATATAGCAGTTGCTGTAGCCCCAGGACTCCAAAATACTAAAGATGGTCTAGCAAATGACAATGAACAGTATTTTAAACTTACAGGCAAATAGGATGACTTTTGAAAAAATGAAGAAAGGTTGAGAAGAAACTAAAAGGGTGACTTTTAACTAGCTCTGAGCAAGAAAGAATAAGCAAAATTACAAAGGAAGGCCCTATGAATATAGGGAAGTGGGGTGCAGTGGGGGACTTATACTCATACAGTGTCATGACTTTGGTAGAAGCAATCCTGTAAATCTCTGTTACGAGGTCAAGATATAATCGACAGAAATTTACACAACAGATTCTAATTAATTTTTACTCATCTGTAATTTCTAGAAAAGGCTGTGAAGCAAATTATTGTTTTGGCAAAGAGGTGCCAGAGATAGAACAGTTTTACCAGCTATCTTTATAGCAATGGTCATTCAAAAAAACATGCCATTACCTCCATAAAAACAAACTGGTATTGTCTATTAACGAGAATAAAATTTGGTACAAATTAGGCATATTTAATATATAGGTTTGAGTTAAGTTAGCAGCCTAAATACCTTGCATCAAGGAAACTAAAAGAACCATAATCTTTCATTGATATATTTATCAGAATAATTAAAAGGTAACATTTAATGAAGTAAGTTGAATGCTAACTGCTTTGCAGTTTTTCTTCAAGTAGTGAAAACTCAAAAATTTTAGGACCAAATTAGAACTCAAAGACTATATGCACTGTAAACAATTAAACAATGTGAGGTTCATGTAAGAATACATCACTATACCAAGAGAGAAGAAAAGAGCAAACATACCCAAATGGTTACAATCAATGTCATAAATGGTGCTGGTTCTTTGGGGGCCATCTGTTTGGTTTACTCCTGCATCATTTTTCATTGATTTTCCTATGTCAGGCACAAATCTTCTACTTTTCTGTTTTTGTCTGGCCTTTTTGTTTTTCTTTTCACAAGCCCTAAAAACATACATTATATTCCCTCTAATGTTGGTTCCCAAAGAAGTGAAAACAAAAAACTAAAACCCACAAAAAAATAAAACTCTCCTATGATCTAACCTTAATCCTAAATATAATAGTACTAACTCTAACCCTAACTATAACATACCAACCCTAAGTGTAACTCTAATCCTAACATGATTCCTATTTTTAAACCTAATCCTAACCCTTACCCTAAAGCTACCCATAAACCTTACTCTAATTATAAAACTAACCCTACCAATAAGCCTATAATAATTCTAAAACTTAACTCTAAACAGAGCCATCACCCTAACCCAAATATTACACCTAATCTTAAAACAGTAGCCCTAATTTTTAAACTAACCCTAAACCAAAGACTAATCATAAACATAAACTAACTTTTAGCCCTAACCTTTTATCTAATCCTAAAGCTAACTCTAACCATAATTTTGAACTCAACCCAAACCCTAACCTAAATCTTTAACCCTAACACTATACCAAAAAATAAAGAAAATTCCCTCAGCTAAAGTTCTTCACCATAGTAAAGATTACCTTTAATCTTACATAACTTAAGTTTGCATGGCTTCCACCCCCTTTCCCACAAAAAACTCTCAAGTACAATATAAAGTTTACTGAAACATAGCCACGTTTATTAAGGCACTGACTATGTTGCTTTTCCTCCATTCCCTATGAGTTCCTTAAGGGCAAAAATTAACCAAATTCTCTCTTGTTTCCCCAGTGTCAACAGAGGGAATGAATGAAAGAAAAAAGGACCATGAACTTCAGACTCCAGTTTAACAGCTATTTGATTCTTAAAGGGTAGAATAAGGATGACTCCTTGAAATGTGCAAGGTTTTATTTTCCCATAAAAAAGAAATTAAAAACACTGCATACTGGTTATATAAGTATACATTTTTAAAAGCTCACCTAAAATGGATATATTTTATCAAATGAAAATTATGCCTCAATAAACTTTTTTTTTTAAATATAAAAAGTACTTTACCTTAATTGTTCTAGAAAAGTATCAATGTGCTCTTTCCAATTTTCTGGAAAGCCAAACATAAACTTCCTTATGAGATAATATGGATAGCCTATGTAATAATAAACAAACAAAATTATCTAAAAACCTAGAATTTTGAAGACATGTCATTAAAAAATATATACAAACACTTATTGTTTACTATGTGCCAGGCAGGCACTGTTAAAGATACCAGGATTCAGCAATTAACAAAACAACCCAAATCCATACCTTCATGGAACTTGCCTTCTAGTGTGAAACAGAAGGCAAATCAACAAGTAAAATATCTTATTAGATGGTCATCAATGCTAAGGAGAAAAGTTAGGTAGTTGAGAGATAACAGAAATATCAGTGTGTTCATGCAGACAGCATCTTTAAAAAAGTATAGTCAAGCCCAGCTGGTGTGGCTCAGTGGTTGAGCATCAACCTACGAACCAGGAGGTCATGGTCTATGAACCAGGAGACAATGGTTCGATTCTCTGTCAGGGCACATGCCTGGGTTACAGGGCTTGATTCCCCTGGATCGTGAATGAAGCAGCCATTCACTCCCATCATTAATGCTTCTGTTTCTCTCTCCCTCTCCCTTCCTTTCTGAAATCAATAAAATATATATACTTATATATTTTAAAAAGGGTAGTCAGAAAAAACTAATGAATTTCAGAGGGAAAGAGGGAGTGGGTGGGGAGTACCTAACCAGGGAACTTATATGAATAGCCCATGGACATAGACAATGGAGTGGTGAAGGCAATCAATGTGCAAAACAAACAAAAGGGAATATCTGTAATTCTTTCAACAATAAAGATTTTTAAAAAAAGGATATATTCTCACTGAAACAGCACTAAAAACCTTAAAGGACTTAAAGTAAGCCACATGGCAATATGAGGTTAAAATACTGGAAACAGAAAGAACAAAACAAAAAGTTGCCTTTGTAGAAAAAAGTGACCTGTAAAGTTGAAGTGTAGTGAGGAGAGATTAGTACCAGGAGGATACTCAGATGGGTAATAAAGGAAGTGGGGGAGCATAGGAGATTATAAGGCCTTAGAGTCATATAGACCTAGTCACTTACTTTGAGTGAGAGAAAAAGCTATGGAAATGACTTTAACAAGAATTGACTTTAACAGGACTGTAATAGCTGCTATTTTGAGAAGAGTCTATGGAAGTATAATGGGAGAATCATGGAGATCAGTTGGGAGATAACTGCACTGACTCCAAACAAGAGAGAGGTTTGGACCACAATGGTCAGCAGAAGCCTAGATTCTGGATATATTATAGAGATAACGCCAATAGGATGTACTGACAAATTAAAGTGTGCGGGGAAGAAATCTAGGATTTAAGGATGTCTCCAAGGATTTTAGCTAGCCACTGAAAGACTAGAAAGAGGGGGGAGTCTGTAGATTAAGCAGATTTAAGGGAGAAGGTCAGGTTTAGATATATGTACAGTCACGTACTGCATAAGGACATTTCAGTTAACGATGGGCTGCGTGCGTATATGAAGGTGGTCCAATTAGATCATAATGAAGTTGAAAAATTTGTATTGCCTAGTGACTTTGTAATTGTCATAACATCAAAAAATGGGTATCACCTAGTGACACTGTAGTGTCATGATGCCACAGTTCAATGCATTTCTTACAGATATTAATAAAGAATAAGGATGTAAAGAAAGATTTTTTATTGTTCTCACTACATGGATGTAAACAGGAGGCCAGAAGGCTGGTCAACCTTAATTGCTCTGAAAGGTCAGAGCTAATTACTCACTGTTTAGTTGAAACATTATTGGTTGAAGCAACCTCTATCTGTTTGTTTCATGTTAATTTCTGTTTTTGTTATTTCCTGCCTAAAGGCTAGGGGTGTGTCCCAAAGCCTTAATAAAAGGGAGAAAAAGGTCAGAGCAAGTGGCAGTCCTTTCCACTAGAGGAAGGCTCCCGCCTGGCCCCCCAATATCGCCAAATTAATGCTTTCTGGTCTCTCATTTCATTTGCGTGCAGCCTCCTTCAGAACCCAAACCCTGAACTGGGAACCCTGAACCACGCGGGACGTGGAAAGAGGTTCCCACACATATATGTCCTCATCCTCCCATTGTCCCTGCACACCCCCACTCATGTCGTGTCCTCACCTTGCTGTGTCCATTGGTTAGGTTTATATGCATGCATACAAGTACTTTGGTTGATCTCACCCCCTTACCCCCACCCTCCCCTATCTTCCCTCTGAGGTTTGACAGTCTGATCTATCTCTGGATCTGTTTTTATTCATCAGTTTACGTTGTTCATTATATTCCATAAAATGAGTGAGATCATGGTGGTGTTTTTTTCTGACTGACTTATTTCACTTAGCATAATGCTTCTCCTGTTCCATCCATGCTGCTGCAAATTAAACGAATTCCTTCTTTGTTGTTGCAGCATAGTATTTTAATCTACTCATTTGCTGATTGGGAACTTAGACTGTTTCCAAATCTTAACTATGGTAAATTGTGCTACTATGAACACAGGGGTACATACATCCTTTCTGGTTGGTTTTTCTAGTTTCTTGGAATATATTCCTAGAAGTGGGATCACTGGGTCAAATGGGAGTTCCATTTTTAGTTGTTTTTTTTTTTGTTTGTTTTTTTCAGGAAACTCCATATTGTGCTAAAGAAAGATTTTTAAACAGCTGTATAATGTGCTTATGTTTTAAGTTATTTCAAGAGTTGAAAGTTAAAAAAATTAAAAAGTTTAGAGTTGAAGTTACAGTAAGCTATGGTTAATTTATTGAAGAAAAATATTTTCTTATAAATTTAATGTAGCCTAAGTGTACAGTATTTATAAAGTTTACAGTAGTGTAATGTCCTAGCTTCAAAGTCACTCAACACTCACTCACTGACTCACCTAGAGCAATTCATCCTGTAAGCTCTATTCATGATAAATGACCTACACAGGTTACCATTTTTTATCTTTTATACCATATTTTTATTGTAACTTTTCTACAAATCTAGATATACAAATATTTATTCTATTACAATTGCCTATAGTATTCAATAGAGTAATGTGCTGTATAGATTTGTAGCCTAGGAGCAATAGGTTATGCTATACACCCTATGTGTATAATAGGCTACACTATTTATGTTTGTGTAAGTGCACACTATAATCACATCACGAAACCGCCTAACAATGTGTTTTCAAAATGAATCCCTGTCATTAAGTTATACATTACTATATTAAGTTGGATATGCCTATAGACATCCTAACAGAGATGTGAAATGGGCAGATGGAAAGTGAGTTGAATGGCTACAAGAGTATAAATTTGGTATTTTGTCACCACATAGATTAATATTTAAAGCCTCAAAGAAATCAGCATAGTACTGAATGTAGAAAAAACCCTAGTATACCTCATTATTAAGAGGCAAAGAAAAAAAAGCAAAGAAACTAAGAAGGAACAGGGAATGAGAGAGCATGAAAATCAGAATACGGTATTTTAGAAGCTAAGTTAAGTGTTTTATCAACAAATGACAAGTGCTGGAGAGGATGTTGAGAAAAGGGAACCCTAGTTAATACACTGCTGGTAGGAATGCTGACTGGTGCAGCCATTATGGAAAAACAGTATGGAGTTTCTTGAAAATATTAAAAATGGAACTGCCATTTGACCTAGTGATCCCACTTCTAGGAACATGTCCTAAAAGAAACCTTAAATACCAATCAGAAAGAATGTATACACCCTATGTTTATAACAATTTACAATAGCTAAGATCTGGAAACAGCTCAATTGCCCATCAGTAGATGAGTGGATAAAAAAGCTGAGGTACATTTATACCATGGAATACTATGCAGCAATAAAAAAGAAGAATCGCTTATCCTTTGAAACAGCATGGAGAGACCAGGAAAGTATCATGTTAAGTGAAATAAATCAGTCAGAGAAAGACAAGTATCACATGATCTCACTCATATGTGGAATCTAACTGACAAAATAAACTGATGAACAGAGTGAATCTAGAGACATGGAAGCATGGAACAGAGTGAGGAATCTCAGAAGGAAGGCAGGGGAGGAAGAAGGGGTAGGAGATTATCAACCAAAAATCTGGTATGCACTTATGCATATATGGACCACGGACACAGACAGTGGGATGGAGGCCTGGGTGGGGGGACAGGGCAGGCTGGTGGAGGTTAATGGGGGGAAGAAAGGGGACATATGTAACACTTTCAACAATAAAGAATTATTTTTTTTTAAAAAGTGTTTCAAGGCAGTAGGTAAGATAGAATTAGCTATAACAAATTTTCAGAGTTGCTTTGCTGTAATTGAGAGTAGAATAAAAGAAGTGCGGTTAAAAGGTCTGTTCTCTAAAAAAAGAATAGAGGGATTGTTTTTGACAGGAGAAGAAAGAATTATAGTGATATTTTTGAGTAAAAGGGAAAATAGGAACTAGAGTATAAATGCAGAGGCTTACACACAGAAATATGGACTATTCATTCACGTAAACGCAGTTACAGGTGCAAACAAATGAGAACATATGAAAAAACGTTCTTTTCTTTTTATTGCTCAGGTCATACCCTTTTTTCCCTAACCCTACCCCCACTTAAGAGAAGGAGGGAGCAGATGCTTCTAAAAATACAAAGTAGTCCTAGCTGGTTTGGCTCAGAGGATAGAGCACTGGCCTTTGGACTGAAGGGTCCTAGGTTTGATTCCCCAGTAGGGGGCTCAAGCAGTAGGGGGTGTGTAGCAGTCAGTTTGATCAATGATTCTCATCATCGATGTTTTTTTTTTCTCTCTCTCTCTTCCTTCCTCTCTGAAATCAATAAATATATATTTTAAAAAAACATACGAAGTAGTCATTATGGAGAATGGGAAAGTGAATGGAGAAATGTGGTAGGATACCAAGTAGCACTAAGAACCACAATTTGTTGCTAATAATCATAAATTATTAGCTCAGATGTGGTTTTCTTCAACCCTGTTAGCTGTGTTCAAGTAACAGGCAGAAAATTAGATTATACCAAGACTGGGGCTGTGTAGGGCAGGTTCAATAAAGAGAGGACCTACGTTACATTATATTCTTATAAAGCAATTCTTCCCAAATAAAAAACACTTCACTTAATTAAAACAATAAATAAATATCACTGGACTTAAACAGTCAAATAATTTTACATAATGTGGTCAATTTTGTTTTTAATTTTTAGTTTTGACTGATTCACAGTTTTAAAACAATTAAAAGTAAAAATTATATTAGTATTAAAAATATAGTTAATCAATTTACTTATTAAAATGACTTATCCATTAATAATGAGTCATTACCTGCTTCTTTCATGGAAATCCGGTCTATCATCCCTTTTAATATGTAAATGTTGCCTGATAATGTCTTAAGTTTGTTGTGTTCAATCCGTTCTACAATTGCGTTACTGTGCCAATAGATATTAGTGATGTCTCTAGGAGGAAAAAATAGCTTCGTTAAGGCCAAAATATTCACAGGAGGCACAATAGATATAGATAAGTATATCAAATTATAATATAAAGTAATAAATTTGCATTCCAGCTACATTAACAGTATTTTAATCTAACCAGAGGCCCGGTACATGAAATTCATGCACTGGAGGGGGATCCCTCAGCCCGGCCTGTGCCCTCTCACAATCTGGGACCCCGTGCTTCTTACTGCCTGCCTGCTCACTGCTCCTTACTGCTCGATACACTGCTCCTTAGTGCTGCCACAGAGGCAGGAGAGGCTCCCACCACTGCCACTGCACTTGCCAGCTATGAGCCCAGTTTCTGGCTGAGCAATGCTTCCCCTGTGGAAGTGCAGTGACTACCAGGGGGCAGCTCCTGCATTGAGCGCCTGGGCCCTGGTGTCAGTGCACATCATAGCAACCTGTCATTCTGGCCATTCTGCCATAAGGATCACTTAGGCTTTTATTATATAGACTAGAGGCCCTTTGCACAAAATTTGTGCATGGAGGGTGTGTCCCTCAACCCAGCCTGCACCCTTTCCAATCTCCCTCAGGGAATTTCCAAATGCCAGTTTAGGCCTGATCCCTCTCACAGTCTGGGCTTCTAACCGCTCACCTGCCTGCCTGCCCCTAATCGCTTCTGCCTGCCAGCCTGATCACCCTCTAACTGCTCCCCTGCTGACCTGATTGACACCTAACTGCTCCCCTGCCAGCATGATCATCCCCATCTGCCCTCCCCTGCTGGCCTGATCGCTCACAAATGGCCTCGCCTACCACAACCCACCTCCTCCGCATGAGGTGGTGGAGATGATGGGACCTGCTTCCTCTGCACTGCATGTAGCTGCAAGACCCCCAGGCCTCATGGCATGGAGCAGCTGTCGGGCCCCACCTCTACTGTGCACGTGACCATCTTGTGACGACATTGCATGAGGGCATGATGCAACATAGACTTTTATTATATAGAATTATAAACATTTGAGGGCCAAACATTGCAGCAGAATTCAAAAGCTTGCTTAATGTGACCCTCAAAGCAGCAGTATGTACAAAATTTATCATTAGTAAGGAAGCAGGGAGTATCTCTAAATATCTGATGTTGAAATAATTTGCAATTCCATCCTGATGCTAAACTTCCAGAGAATGATTTCCTAAACTCTTCTCGGTGCCTGTTTTTAAACTCCTCTTTGGAAAGTACCAAAAGCAAGTTCCAGGGAAAAAACAAACTGAAATATCAAATCACTTACCCATAAATCTACTCTGTATTTCCTCAAATGAAGCTAAGAATAAATCTACATATGTATATCTATGTATATAAAAGGTTAAAGTGTCCAACCATTTTTCTGATACATATGATGTGCACTGGCAATCTATATATACATATGAGAAACCAGCTACCATAATGGCCATAATGATCTAATGACCAGTCACTACGAAGCCCACTGTGGCCAGCGAACCTGCACCATCAGAGGGTGGGGCTGGCCAGCCAACCTTATAGTCAGTCCGTCTTGCTGGCTTGCCCCTGATCGGACTCTCCCACCCCGATCAAGAGCAGGGCCAGCTAACCTCTTTTCCCCCCAGTCACACCCCCAATCAGCCCACCCCACCACAATAGACCTGCCCCTGATTGCACCCACCCACCCCAATAGGGGGTGGGGCTGGGCAGTCAACCTCCTGCAGACCTTCTCCCCAGCTGGCCACGCCTCCTATGGGCCCCCATCACCCTGATCAGCCTATAGCCCCTCCCCCCAGCCGGCTCATTCCTATCACAATACCCCACCCCAATAAGGGGCAGGGTGGGGCGGCCAACCTCCTGCAGTCCCTCCCCCTGCAACCCCTGCCCCCAGCTGGCAGACCCCACCCCCTATGGGCCCCTTCCACCATGATCAGCTCACAGACACTCCCCTAGCTAGCCCCACTCTTGATTGCCTTCTGCCACTCCAATAGAGGGCAAGGCTAGCTGGCCAACCTCCTATAGCCCTTCCCCATGCCTGGCCCCACCCCAGACCGGGCTCCCCACCCTGATCAGGAGCAGAGCCAACTGGCCAACCATCAACGGCTCCTCCCCCAGGCCGCTGGTCCCCAATCCACACCTCCCATCCCATTCAGGGGTTGGGCCAGTTGGCTCACCACCTAAAGCCCCTACCCATGGCTACCCTGCCCCCAATTGACCCCCCAACCCCAACCAGGAGTGGGGCCCACTGGACAATCACCCTCAGTTCCTTATCCCAGCCGTCCCAGCCCTGATTGACCAACCTCCTGCCATCTCCTCTTCCCAACAGGTCCAGCCCCAATCCACCCCAACTGGGCCAGGCCAGTCAGATAAATTCCACCCATGCACAAATTTGTGCACTGGACCTTCAGTTTAAAAATAAATGTTGATTTACACATGCAGTTTAATCAATCAGTCATTGTTTATATCAATGTTGTTTTTATATCATGTTTTTGTTGTTTTTATATGTCTTTGTTGTTATTGTTTATTACTGTATTTTCCAGTGTATAAGATGACTTTTTAACCCAGGAAAATCTTCTCAAAAGTTGGGTGTCGTCTTTTAGGGCAAGTATATCCCAAACTCTATATTTTAACTGGAAAAGTTGGGGGTCATTTTATACGCCCAGTTGTCTTATACGCCAGAAAATATGGTAATCAATTTATATATTATTTTCATATACATCTTACTAATATTCTTTCATTTTTGACACTTCTATTATAAAGGGCGAGCAGCAATATTAAAATATTTTTTTCTAATTAATTTCCTTTCAATGTGCATGAATTGTATGGTATAAAATAGAATGAAATATGAAGATTAGATAAATGTTGAACATTCTCCAATTTACTAGATAATTACCAAAAAACATACTAAATTTAAGTGTAATAAGAAAATTAACTTTTATACATTTGGTCAAATGGTACTAAATTCATATATTATATCTTAATATGATATGATTTCTTATCCTGTTTTTGTTTTTTGGCTTTCTTAATTTTACTTAACTAACACTTCAATAGCCAAAACCGGTTTGGCTCATTGGATAGAGCATCGGCTTGTGGACTGAAAGGTCCCAGGTTTGATTCCGGTCAAGGGCATGTACCTTGGTTGCTGGTACATCTTCGGTAGAGGGAGTGCAGGAGGCAGCTGATTGATGTCTCTCTCTCAGCGACGTTTCTAACTCTCTATCCCTCTCCCTTCCTCTCTGTAAAAAAAAAAATCAATAAAATATATTTAAAAAAAAAAACACACATTCAATAGTACTTTAAAGTTTTGTTCTCAAGTTTTAAAAATATAACTTATTTAATCCACAAAATAACTAAAAAAACAAGTAGTAATATTATTATCACCACTGTACAGATGAAAAAAACTGAGACTGCCCAAGTCATACAGTCAGTAAGCAGCAGCAATAGAATTCCACTGCCTCTTAGATACTCAGAAAATGGACACACAGCAGGCAGAAATGGAGTGGGCAAGACAGTATTTATATACTCAACTTATAAATTTCTAGGCCAGTACCTTTGAATAGTGATATCCTGTGTTGTTTTAATTACGTGTTGTTGTTTAAAAAAATAAAAAATTCCTTTAATCACTAAGATACTGATTTTGAAAAATAGGAAATGGTGCTAATTGATTAGCAGAATTAAGCAAAGCCCTTACCCAATGATGCTTTAATATTTTAATTCAGTTAATATTTTAATTCATAGCTGAATGACAAAGTTTTAAAGTATTCTGATTCCTTGTTTGAAGCAATAATTTATACCTGGTTATCCCAGATATAAATTTAGATGCGAGACCCTGAACTAAAATGCATGTAAGTAAATATTAACCAAATGTAATTAAGCAGCAAATACCAGTCTATTTATTAAAACCTCTGGGGAAAAAAGAAAGCAATAAATATTTGAGCTGTCACTATTTTAAAAATAACTTATAAGGCAAAAATAAGAAAACTGGTTATAATCAATATATAGACATTTTACCATTTTTGCTTTTACTTTGCAACCTAGACAGTCTTTCTCATGCTTCGCCTTTTAAGCTCTATGTGTCTTATTTTATTAAAAGAATATTCAAGCGAAGGTGGTATGGCTCAGTGGTTGAGCATTGACCTGTTATCGCGGTTCAATTTCTAGTCAAACTATGAACTCCATTCCAAGCGGCGTATGTGCCAGAGGCAGGTGATTGATGATTGTCTCTCATCATGTTTCTGTTTCTCTCCTTTTCCCTTCCTCTCTGAAATCAATGATAATATGTGTGTGTGTGTGTGTGTGTGTGTGTGTGTGTATGAACATTCAAATGTATACTTACATCAATTTTCCTTCTACGCATATAGCAGTATTATTGTTGATGACTTTAATCATCCATTCCTGTAACCGGACTACCTAATTAAACATAAAGTAAAGTATATATTTTCTGCATTACTTGTAGCATCATAAAGCATTACAAAATCAATTTACATTAAATTAAAAAACTTTTAAGTAATCCAAATGATTCCTTTATGTCATCTATATAAAAACCATACTCTATTTTAAATAGCAATAAAATTCTTATAAACAAAAATGGTGAATGGTGAGAAAGACTGCGCTGAAATCTTATTGCATAGTTTCTTTCCGATCCAGAACCAATTATACTTTATATATTCTTATTATCTAGTATCTCAATCCCTGGGTGGAGGGGGGGATCATCTAAAATCCTAAGGTAGTCATTAAAACATTAAGTCTCACCAAAGGCCCAATAACTTGGAGAAAAGGGGTTGGTTGTGTAATATTCATGTATGTCACCATCACTCTTATTCCTAAAAACTCACAGCACATATTTTTTCTTTACAAAGTTGATTTGAAGTTGCATTCATTTTTTTATAAACTATAAAGGTAATTGCTAGGAATCTATATTTAACAGCATTTTATTCCAAAGCAAATATCTGAATAGCAGAGAATTCCTTATTTTAGGACAAGTAAAATTCTATTATAAGGAAAATTTCTGTGAACACCAGTGGTAGAAAATTGTTTCTATTAGGTAACAATTTAACATTGAACTAATTCTGATGAGATATGTAGCCCAAGGTCATAAAATGACTAATTTGACAAGTCATTTACCTTATATATAAAATTATAAGTTTATATATAAAGACATTCTCCAGTGGTACTTTATGTTGAATCAGAAAAAGATGTTAACAATGGAACAGTGCTGCTGAAACCGGTTTGGCTCAGTGGATAGAGCGTCGGTCTGTGGACTGAAAGGTCCCAGGTTCAATTCCGGTCAAGGGCATATATACTGGTTGTGGGCACATCCCCAATAGAAGGCATGCAGGAGGCGGCTGATCAATGCCTCTCTCTCATTGATGTTTCTAACTCTCTAACCTTTTCTCTTTCTCTTTGTAAAAAATCAACAAAATATATTTTAAAAATGTAACAGTGCTGTTAGTTACTGTACTTCACATTTCTGTTCATTTAAAATATTACAGTTAGGATTTGGGAAAGAAGCAATAAAATTCTTTCTACTTCCACATTGGGAACTACCTAAGACATATACATCAAATAAGTTAGATGGCAATAAAAATAAAAAGTTAACACTAGATATTGTACCAAGCACTTTAGAGGCATTGACTCACATTATCCTCCTAACACTGGAAGATATTATTATCTTCATTTTATAGATAAAGAAACTCTGTAAGGCCTAGTTAAGTAATATAAATAACTTGGCCATGTCACACATAGCTAGTTAGTGGCACAGATGGGTTACAAAATTGGAATTCTGGCTTTAGAATACTATATTGCTTATATAGAATGTCAAAATATTCATTCAGAAAATCTATGTTGAGCTCTATATGATGAGGCTGATTATCTCTAGGAATTGAATTATGTACAGTTCTGTAAACCACGTAAAGGTTCCAGTAGCTCTTAAGAAGTGACTGGAGAATTTTGAGTAGAGAATGACATGATTGAATATTTTAAGGAGCTACTGGATAGAAATTGAGGACTTCATAAAGACTCTGGCTTCTGTCCGGAAAATAATCCTTTTAAAAATTAATGGACAAACCTTTAACTATAAACTTAACCTTTTATCTTTCTCCGTGAACTTATTGTTCCATTCCAGTTTCTTCAGCAAATGTCCTAATGTAATATAGTTTGATAATCTGAAGTCTTTTACTGATCACTGTTACTTTACAACAGAAAAAATTCTCAAATCTTTAGGTGCTATATGTAATTCCGTTCTCTTGTTATTAATTGTACCCCATGAATCAAGGGTGGAGGGGGGTCAGGCACGGAATAAAAACAGGAATAAAGTCAGTGTTCATCCCCACAAGGAGTAAGTAAATTATTGAAGGCTATGCAACTAATAATCAAGCAAGGTAAGGTTTAACACCCGGACCTTTTTGTTTTCAACCCATTGCCACTACATTAAGTAATAGTAGTAATGAGAGAACATTAAGAGCTCAAGCTCTTAAAGAATGGGGATAAAAACTAAAATACATATCTGCCTTAAAAGTTTTCCTACCTTATTATCTTTAACTCCATTTGTAGTAGTTTGGCATATACTTGGAAGAAGCTTTGAAGTGTATCTTTTTGATCCCTGAGGTATTGTTACATTAAACCCTGGAGTTGCAAGCACAATTTTACATGTATTGTTTATAGAACCTGGAAGAACAGTTTCTCTGGGCACTGTTTTCTCATTTCCTTCTTTAATTTCCTGTGCTGAAGTCCCTTTTATTCTGATCTCATTATCAGAGATCATTAATTGACTGTAATTTTTAACAGAAACACAGTTAATATTGAGAGTCTCAGCAGTAGTATTTTGGGATTTTTCATAGGTAGAGTTAACGTCTTCTAAAACAAATGTGTTATTTTTGAGCTTAGTGATTGCAACTGGATTCTCCTTTGAAAGAATTTGTTTTGCCAACTGAGCTCTAGTTAATGCCCTGTTGGAGACTCCTGCAGCTGAAACATCTTCATGTTCTCGGTTCAGAATTGGAAACTCTGCAAAAAAACAACACAAAGTCAAAGAACATTTTCAGAAGATTCATATTAAATTAAAACAGGAGGAACCAGGAAAATGGCGGCGTAAGATATACATTTGTACGTGTTGTCTCTCACAACCACACCAAAACTATAACTAAAAGACAAAACAACTATCCCCTGGAACCACGGGAAAGCTGGCGGAGTGGAAGTTCTACAACTAGAAGGAAAGAAAACACTGCATCCAGACCTGGTGGGATATGCAGAGGCTCAGAAAGGCAGAGGTACTGAGCGCGAATCTGGCTGGTGTGCGCTGTTGTTTTCAATTGGGAGAGTAACAAGTTCCCAACTCTCTGAACTCCAGTTTCTGGTGATATTCTGGAGACCCAGACTCATACAGGGAGAAACTGGACTGTCTACCATTGGATCAGAAAGGGAGGGTGGCTCCCTCACTGAGTTGCGCACTAGAATCATTGTTTACTGTGCTGGGGCGCAGGACGAAGGATGCAGGACACAGAACAGGGCAGAGAGGACTGAATGGCAGCCATTGCTGTTTGCCACGCCTAGCCTAGTGATTCCCTGAGACCCCACCCTGCCCAATTTACAAACCCACCCAGCTGTGCGATGATTTTTGCATATGAATGGCCTGCGCTCTGGCAGCTTAATCTAACAAATTACAGCTGAGTCAGGCAACTACAAAACTTCCAAAACTCCTAGCAAAGAGGAGAAATCAACTCCAAATCTTCCAAACTCTAAGCAAAGAGGAGAAATCTGCAGAGCTCCCTGTAGCTCCTGCCGGGTGGCCTCAGACACTAGCTGACTTGCACCTCCTTGGAGACCAGGAACCAGTGTACCTAGAGGTCAGTGTGAGACACCAGATTTCAACTCCTCACATACATAAGTGACACACTCAAGAGGCTGACTCAGTGAGCACCAAAGCCCCATGAATCAAGTTCTTCCCAATAGGGGTGTCTCCAGCAGAGCAGTTCTTCCATTAATAGACACAGCTAATCCTCACAGTCAATTGGCCTGGAGGTCAGTTCCTCCCAGTGGACCAATAGTAATCAAGGCTTAACTACAACAAGACTGTGAATCCAGCCCACAAAGGGGTGCACAAGAGTGTCCACCTCAGGTGATTGGGGAGGCGGAGCTACTGGGCCCTAAGGACAACTAGCACACAAAGCCATCAACAGAGGGAAGCAGTCAAAATGCAGAGACCAAGAAACACGTCATGAATGAAAGAAATGGAGGAAACCAAATGACTTGGATATAGAGTTCAAAACCACACTTATAAGATTATTCAAGAATCTTCTACAAACCACCGACAAACTTATTAAGAACTCTGAGAAACTTAGTGAGTCCTTCAAAGATCTTAATGAGAATGTTAAAAAAATGGAAAAGGGCCAGTCAGAAATTAAACATGCATTGTCTGAAATAAAGAATAATATACAGAAATCCAACAGCAGATTAGAGGACCCCAGGAATCAAATCAAAGATCTGAAATATGAGGAAGCAAAAAACACCCTAACAGAAAAACAAAAAGATAAAAGAATTAAAAAATGTGAAGATAGTGTAAGGAGCCTCTGGGACAACTTTAAGCGTACCAACATAGGAGTGCCAGAAGAAGAGAGAGAGCAAGATACTGAAAACCTATGTGAAGAAATAATGACTGAAAACTTTCCATACTTGGTGAAAGAAATGGACTTACAAGTCCAGGAAGCATACAGAACACCAAACAAAGAGAATCCAAAGAGGACCACACCAAGACACATCATGATTAAAATGCCAAGAGCAGAGGACAAAGAGAGAATATTAAAAGCAGAAAAATAGTTAGCTACCTACAAGAGACTACCCATACGATTTGTAAGCTGATTTTTTAAAATTAAATCTTTACTATTTAGATTATTACATTTATTTCTCTTTTATCCCCTCCATAGCACCCCTCCACCCAGCTCCCATCCTTCCCTCTGCACTTACCTCCCTCCCATTGACCTCATCCATAGGTATATGATTTTTGTCCAGTCTCTCCCTGTACACCCCTCACCCCTTTCCCCCTGAGAATTATCAGTCCATTCCCTTTCTGTGCTCCTGATTCTATTATATTCACCAGTTTAATCTGTTGATCAACTTTTTAATTCACTTAATTTTTAGATTCCCTTGTTGATAGATATGCATTTGTTGTTCATAATTTTTTATCTTTTACCTATTTCTTCTTCCTCTTCTAAATGAGTACCTTTCAACATTTCATATAATACTGGTTTGGAGTTGATGAACTCCTTTAGCTTTTTATTCTCTGTGAAGCTCTTTATCTGCCCTGCAATTCTGAATGATAGCTTTGCTGGACAGAGTATTCTTGGTTGTAGGTTCTTGCTATTCATCACGTTGAATATTTCTTGCCACTCCCGTCTGGCCTGCATCGTTTCTGTTGAGAAATCAGCTGACAGTCCTATGGGTGGTCCCTTGTAGGTAATGAACTGTTTTTCTCTTGCTGCTTTTAATATTCTCTCTTTGTCTTTTGCTCTTGGTATTTTAATTATGATGTGCCTTGGTGTGTTCCTCTATGGATTCCTTTTATATGGGGTTCTGTGTGCTTCCTGGACTTGTAAGTCATTTCTTTTACCAGATGTGGGAAGTTTTCAGTCCTTATTTCTTTAAATGGGTTTTCAGTATCTTGCTCTCTCTCTTCTTCTGGCACCCCCACAATTCTGATATTGGTATGCTTGAAGCTGTCCCAGAGGCTCCTTACATTATCTTCACATTTTTGAATTGTTTTCTCTTCTTGCTTTTCCACTTGAATGTTTTCTGCTTCTTTATATTTCCAAGTTTTGACTTGATTCTTGCCTTCCTCTAGTCTGCTGTTAGGACTCAGTCAGTGTATGTTTAATTTCTAGTTGGTCCTTTTTCATTTCTAGTTGGACCTTTTCCATCTCTGGTTGAATCTTTTGCATCTCTAGTTGGTCCTTTTTCATCTCCTCTTGGCTCTCGCTAACTTTATCCAACTCATCTAGCATATTCTTGGAAAACCTTATAAGCGTGGTTTTGAACTCTATATCCAGTCGTTTCTTTTCCTCCATTTATTTTGTTTGTGATCCTTTCCCTTGCCTCAGCATTTTCACTATGCTGCGAGAAATTCTGTGTTGGATTCAGCCTTATGATACCAGACTTGCAAAACCACAGAAGCCTCTCTTTTGAGCTTGGTAGGGGTGGAGTCTCAGGGCTTAAGGGACTGCCTTGCCTTCCAGTTGGCCCCGCCCTCCACGGCCCCCGAGTCTCACGTGACTGGGTAATTGCTGTAGCGGTCCTTGTGCGTGCGCGCCCGCAGTGCCTCTAGACAGCTGCCTTTCCAGCTCCCCTGCGCTCCAGGACCACACGAGTTTAGGTCCCCCAGAGTTTCACCTGAAACAGGGACTTAGTGGAGTCAGAAGTGGCACAGTTAGGAGGGTCTGTCTCCCGCCCATTCGTGAAAGCCAGAGGCACAATCAGCAGTCTGTCCTCTGCGCAGTGTCGTGCGCGCCACCAGCCCTCTGATCTTTTGCAACACCCCTAAATTTCCGTGCACCTCTCCCTTTTCACAGTCCAAACTCCCCCCATATGAGTTTCGGCTGGATCTGGGGTTTAGTGTCATAAGATAAGAGGTTCAATGCCTTTGAGAGTCTCCATTTCCCTCCTGCAAGAGAAAACTAGCCAGGTACTCTGGCACCCGCTCTCTCCACGTGCACATCTCTGTACCTCAGCTTTTTGCACCTCCTCTGGGTCTCCGTGAGCCCCTCTCTTTCCCTCTAGTTGTAGAATTTCCACTCAGCCAGCTTTCCTGTGGTTCTGGATGATGTCCGTTCTGTCTTTTAGTTGTATTTTTTAAATAGTTGTGCGAGGCAGCAGTGTAGGTGTTTACCTATGCCGCCATCTTGGATTCTCCCCCTGTCAGTTGATTTCTTAACAGAAATTATGCAGGCCAGAAGCGAGTGGCAAGAAATATTCAAAGTGATGAACAGCAAGAACCTATAACCAAGATTAATGTACTCAGCAAAGCTATCACTCAGAATTGAAGGGCAGATAAAGAGCTTCATAGCTAAGAAAGAGCTAAAGGAGTTCATCACTGCCAAACCAGTATTATATGAAATGCAGAAAGGTACTCTTTAAGAAGAGGAAGAAGAAGAAAAACGTAAAGATAAAAATTATGAACAACTAATACACATCAACAAATGAATCTAAAAATTAAGTGAAAAAATCTGATGAACAGAATAAACTGATGAATATAATAGAATCAGGGGCGTAGAAAGGGAGTCACTGGAAAGGGGAAAAAAGGGTGTGGGGGTTTGGGAAGAGATTGGACAAAAGTCATACAACTATGGAGGAGGACAGTGGGGGTAGGTAAGGGCAGAAGGTGGGGAGGGGGGAAAAGGGTAGAGGAGAGCTATGGAGGGGAAAATGAGGAACAACTGTAATAAATGAACAATAAATATTTTAAAAAAAAGAAGAAGTCTTCAGGTTAAGAATACTTCGCTGTTCTGCCCAATCTTTCTGAGTACTTCTGACTTTTGTGATTTAATTAGAGGTCTGGTGCATGAAATTCATGGACTTGGGGGGAGGCTGTCCCCAGCCTGACCTGTGCCCTCTCACCTTGCGGGAGCACCATTATCGATCTCCCCAAAGAGGTAGGCCCTGCCCACTCAACCAGAGCTCCTTGATGGATTGCCCCAAGGTGGTAGGCCTGAGCTGGGGGACCCCACGCCTGGGGTCCCATCTCCACGGCTCCACTGCACAGAGGTGGAGACACTGGAACCCCCAGCCTCGCCACATGGAGCTGCCAGGGCCTCAAAACTTGCCTCTGCGGCTCCATACACACAGGCATGTGTGCCCCCTGTGCATACAGCCTCCTGGAGATGGATTGTTACAGTATGATGGCGTGAGGGCATCACAGCATGAGGGCATCATGGACACATGGGCTTTTATTAGTATAGATCTTTCATCCACAGTCAGAGCTTATTGCCTACACAAGAAAAATAATTATCTAGGACATTTAACAATATATTCAAATAACAAACCAAAAAACAAAACCAACAGCACTTTACCGTAAGTTAAATTGTGCAGAGGCGCTTTCTTTGCTTGTTGACATTGAATCTTTGGCTTGACTGTGAGTAAAATATTTGATGGTTCTAGAGGAACTTCTTGGACTGAGGTTGAGATTTTTTTTTTAAAGAAAGAAGTTGAGATGTGTTAGTCACTTTTAAGGAAATAAAAAAATGCCTTTAAAAAATATTTAAAACTTAAGGTTTAGTAATGACCAGACGAATATAGGCACACAGAATTTATAACATATTAGTTACATAAGTTTTTTCTTTCATTATTTTCTCATGCCTTCAACCCATTAAAACCCCTTTCAATCCTTTTTAAAAAAAATATAATTGTACCTCGAGATACAAGTGCCCTAACATACAAGATTTTTGAGATGCGAGCGGTCGAGTGAGCGATTTTTGCTTTGAAATACAAGCAACAGTTGAGATACAAGTAATCACGCGGATCGGCCGGCTGCACACGACCCACCAGTTTACCCACCAGTTTACTGCAACTCCAGCGACTCATAGTTTCCCACGCCTCAAGGTTACGGAACGAATTAAACTTGTATCTCGAGGTACCACTGTATATGCTTTTTAAATTTATTTTTAGAGAGTAAAGAAGATAGAAACATTGATGATGACAGAGAGACATTGTTCGGCTGCCTCCTGCATTCCACCTACTAGAGTTAAAGTCAATAACCTGGGCATATACCCTGACCAGGGCTCAGGGATCTACATTCAACCACTGAATCACACTGGCAAGCTGAGAAAGCATTTTTTTAAAATTTCATGTTACATCTTGCCAGCTTTAGACAAAAATATACTACTGAACTTTAAAGTCTAGAGATCTGAAATAAAATCAAGTATATATAATATATGAAGTACCATCCAGTTTTGAAAAGTCTGCTTTTGGCTGCTGTATATTTTTAAAATATGAAAGAATAGTTGACAAGTTGTAACTTATACTTTAAAAATCAAACTGTTGCAGAAACCGTTTTGGCTCAGTGGATAGTGTTGGCCTGCGGACTGAAAGGTCCTAGGTTCGATTCTGGTCAAGGGCAATATACCTTGGTTGTGGTATATCTCCAGTAGGGGGCATGTAGGAGGCAGCTGATCGATGTTTCTCTCTCATCAATATTTCTAACTCCATCCCTCTCCCTTCCTCTCCATAAAAATATATTTTTTAAAAAATAAATTAAAAAATAAAAGTATTGAGACTCAATAGCAAACTCAATAATAATTTATACCCCTTTGACAGCTCTTTAGCAGATCTTCAAATTCACAAATCTGGTAGGCTTATAAACTAAACAAAAAGAACTTTGAGTAAAGGCTTATAAACTAAACAAAAAGAACAGGAGTAAATATGCTTTATTAAGAGTGTGACTTTGGCCTTAGAATCATCACATGAAGATTTAATTTAATTTAATTTTTTTACAATTTTTTAATTATTTCAGAGAGGAAAGCAGGGGGGGGGGAGAAAGAGAGAGAGAGAAATAGAGGAGGAGGGAGGGAGGGAAAGAGAAATATCAATGAGCCCTAGCTGGTTTAGCTCAATGGATAGAGCATTAGCCTGTGGACTAAAGGGTCCAGGGTTCGATTCTGGTCAAGGGCACCCATCTGGCCCAAGCCCTGGGCGAGGTAAGTGCAGGAGGCACCCCATCGATGTGTTTCTCTCACATTGATGTTTCTCTCTTTCCCTCTCTCTAAAAAAAAAAATAAAAAGAAACATAAATGATCAGAGAGAATCATTGATTAACTGCCTCCTGTATACCCCACACTGGGCACTGAGCCTGTAGTCTGGACATGTGCCCTGACCGGGAATTGAATCATGAACTCCTGGTTCATAGGTCAACACTCAACCACTGAGCCACGCCAGCTGGGCTGTAAAGATTTTACTATAATGACATGCTATAAAAGGATAAATTTTTATTTAACTTATTCAACATAAATGGCATGACAATGCAGTAAAGAAAAGCAGGTAATTTGATCAAATATAACATGCTGTTTATAACCTGGATCATTTATTTGAGAGTCCAACATCCAAGCAGAGGATCTCTGAAACTATATACAAAATTTGTGTTTGTACATATGTGTCTTTTCTGGGGAAAGAGTCATCAGAGTCTCAAAGCAGTCAGTTACTCATTTCTTCCTCTAATTCCAAATTACATATAAAATGTGCTTTAATGTACGTATTTCACTTGCTTCTTCCTTTTCTCCCAGGCTGTATGAGAAACAGACTATTTTGTGTACTCCCCCACCTCCAGCCTAAACTCACCTAGAGAATTCTTTTTGTGTCAAAATATATCACTTTCTTTGAAACACAAAAATGCACCCACAATCTATTGGGTAGTAGTTAAGACTGAGCTTTCAAACAGATACCTGTATTTAATTCTCAGCCTATCACTTATTATCTGTTATCCATAGGGCAGATAAAACCTCTTTATAAGTTCCATTTCCTAGTCTATTAAATGAGCATCTACTATATTGTTTGCTGAAAGGGCTAAATGAGATAACATGTAAAATATGTTTATTAATTACTAAACTCACTAAAATCTCAATTTCAAGTGTCCCATTTTTTTTAATACTTTCTATCTTTCAGATCATTCTCTGAAATCCACTGACCATCCCAGTAAGACCTACACCACTTCATACTTCCTCATCTCTTTTAGTGTCCTCTTTTCCTTGTCTAACCAACTTAAACTACATGGCCAATTGTGGTTATCACCTTGCACACACAACCCCAACTACTTTGTCTTTCTCTCACTTCATCCTATTTAACAAAATTACAACCCTGTTAAAATCCAACTCCTTGCCTATTCTCCACCAGCACCTAGGGCAAGAACACTCACAACCATACTGATTGGTCTTATTTAAATCCACGTCCACAAATCTCAGGTAGGTTCTTAATATTGCCCAGAAAATTAAACTTAAGCCTAGACCATTCACTCTTCCAATCTCCTACACTATTCAAACTTCCATACCTCCTCAAATTTCAATACCTGTTTTCCATACTCACTCACAGCTGCTGATTTTACTTCCTATTTCAGATTATTTCTAAAGTAATGCAACACTGCCTACCTTCCTGTTTGATTGATGATCTGTTTATGTTCCTAAATCTCCATGTTGATTATTATTATATTTTTATTTTAATATTATTTTGTGTGTGTGTATTAATCCTCACCTGAGGGTATTTTTTTCATTGTTTTTTTTAGAGTGGAAGGGAAGGGGAGAGATAAGAGAAAGAAACATGGACATCAGAGACACATCAATTGGTTGCCTCCAGTCTTAACAGGGGCCAGGGATTGAGCCTGCAACTGAGAAATGTACCCTTGACCAAAACTGAACCTAGGACCCTTCAGTTCACAGGCTGATGCTCCAGCCAATGAGCCAAACCAGCTAGAGCTGCAAAATCTCCACTTTTAGATCTACTGAAGGGTATCAAACTTCTAATCTTTTTTCCTTCCTTACTAAATTATTTCCAACAGCATACAAAAATGTTATTTCACCAATCATTAAAAACAATAAAATCTTTTAAAACCATATTTGTCATAATTCTTAGCTCCTCTCAAAAGAATTATCTACATTCACCACTGTCAACTCCTGTCTCTACTCTCTCTTAAACCCTCTTGTATCATGTTTTTGTTTCCATCATTCCACCAAAACTCCTCTAATCAAAGTCTCCAATGACCCCCACATTCTTAAACCCAATGATCAAGGCCTTCATTTCACACTACTAACTTTGCAGCATTAGTTTTGTTGTCTTGGCTGCCAAAGTATCAATCCCAATTTTTCTTCTTCCTTATCTTCTAAGTGGCCTTTGCTACTTTCTATCCTTTATTCTAACTTCTAAATTTTGGGACTCATTATTGAATGTTTTCTCTTTCTACACTTAATCCTTGATGATCTCATCTCATCTCATAGTTTTATTCTAATATATATTTTATTGATTCTTTACAGAGATGAAGGTAGAGGGATAGAAAGTTAGAAACATCAATGAGAGAGAAGAGACATCGATCAGCTGCCTCCTGCACGCCCCCTACTGGGGATGTGCCCGCAACCAAGGTACATGCCCTTGACCAGAATCAAACCTGGGACCTTTCAGTCTGCAGGCCGATGTTCTATCCACTGAGCCAAACCAGTTTCGGCTCATCTCATAGTTTTAAAAACCATTTAGGTACTAGTAATTCCCAAATATATTTTTCTCACCAGGACTATGCCCTTTAATTCCAACTATTTTTTTTCCCAACAGCCTAATTCACATCTACACCCAAATTTTTAAAAGACATGGAAATATGACAAAAATGAATGAGATCCTGATGCCACTTTTCCTTTAATCTGCTTCATTTCAGATAAATCACATCTTTCCAGTTGCTTGGGTAATAAAAATAAAGCCAAACAACAACAAGAGAAAAATACAGTGGTACCTCGAGATACGAGTTTAATTTGTTCCATAACCTTGAGACGTGGGAAACTATGCGACGTTCGAGTTGCGGTAAACTGGTGGGTCGTGTGCAGCCGGCTGATCCGAGCGATTACTCCTATCTCAAATGTTGCTCATATTTGAAAGCAAAAATCCCTCGCTCGATGGCTCGTATCTCAAAAATCTCGTATGTTAGGGCACTCGTATCTCGAGGTACCACTGTACCTCTATGGAGTCATCCTTTATAACCTCTCTAACATTCCACACCCATATGTGCTAATGTGATTGACTTTTCCTTTAAAATATATTCAGAATCCAACCACTTTTTATTTTTACTGCTACCACTTGGATCAAGCCAACACCATCTCTCACCTGCATTACTGCAATAACCACTTCAAATTAAAAGCCAGAGTGATATTTTAAAAACGTAAGTCAGATATTATCATCCCTCTACTTAAAACCTCCCAATGGTTCCCTATTTTGCTCACAATAAAAGCCAAAAAAATCTTACATCCACCTATTAAGGCTCTACATTATTTATCCCCACCTCCCAAACTCTATACATTCATTCCATGATACATTAATCTCATGGCTAGTATTTGATTTTGTGAGGCACATTCCTGAAATAACAGACATTTCAGGGCATTTGTACCAGCTATTACCTGTCTGGATCATCCTTCCCCATTCTCCAAGACACCTATCTGTATCTATCACCTTCTTCAGTTTTTCAGCTCAAATGTCACATTCTCTTGGAAGCATATCCTGACTATCCCACTGAAAATTACAACCTACTCTAGTTCTCCCTATCACCCTTACTCTGCTACCTATTTCTTTCCATAGCACTTATACTGTACCATAAAAAGTATCTACTGTATCTGATTCCCACCACCTGAATCTGAGTTAGCTACAAGAGGGCAAGGATTGTTGTCCATTTTGTTCACGGCTGTATTCTGAGCACTTACAACAATGTTAGACACAATAAATAACACATTATAACTTTTTAACCAACACGTAACATAACTAACCTCTTAATAAGCTGTTTTCTGATTTAAATGATTTGTTGTTTTCCTTTTCTTCACAGAAGTAGGTATGCTGCAATAATCTTTTCTCATCTCCATTATGCATAAAAATTTTGTTGCTTTCACTTTTTGGTGATGCTTGCTCTTGCTTATTACACATTATTTTCTCTTTCATTCTTTGATATACCTTTCCTGGTGATTCATAGTTTGCTTTATTTTTTAATCCACCCCTATTGGGCTTTATAGCACTGATATCAATATTAAGAAGACTGTTAGAGGTGCTAGGCTCTGCTAACATGGTAGAATGAAATATATTTTTATCTTGAAAATATGTCATTTCAGAGAGTTGATTCTTTTTCTGGTCATTCAATTTTAAAAAGGATTTCTGATATTTCAGCAAATCCTTTACAGGAGTAAGCGTCCCTGAAGGAATGCTGTCAAAAAAGACTGCATGAATGGGTATATTTTGCCTTTGAGAAGATGTCTCTGAGAACAAGTGAATTCCTGGATGTTTTGAAGGTGTTGTAATCATCTTGATAAACAGAAACAACCAATTTCCTCTATCAAAAAATTTACTTAATTACAGTTTTCAGGTCAGATCTTCAGCAGGGGCCCAGAAGAACCTGTAATTCAATGTGAAATCAAATTTTTATCAGGCTTTGGTGCAGAAAAACTTAAGTTTGCTTTCCATAATAATATTATACTAATTAAAAGATTTAATTGGTTTATAAAAACACTGAATAACCTGTAGCTCACAAGTCAAGTGTTGTCCAAAACACCAAAAGTTTTCAGGTTTGATCCCAGGTCCAGGTGCTTATGGGAGGCAATGGATATCTCTCTCTCAAAACATAACCTCAGGTGAGGATTGGGGGGAGGTTATTCACCAAAACATCTACTTAACAGCTCTAAGAATTGAATTTTGAACATCTGTTTTTGAAATTTACTTGAACCTAAAATCCTATAGATTCCCACCTAATATTAGCATCAAAAAGCATTCAATGACTGAATATCTATACTAATAAAAGAGAAAGATTAAAATTGGCTGTATTTTTGCAAAGCTCACCAGCCAATCAGGAGTGAGTATGCAAATTAACCCAAACAAAGATGGCAGGTTAATTTGCATACACAGGCACCAAGAGGACACTTGAGTCGTCGCCATAGCAATGATGCAGATGTTCGCACTGCTCCAGCGACTCCAGACCTCTGGGCAGTGTGTGAAGGTGGAAAGATGGTTCCAGGCCAGAGTGAAACAGATAGGAGGCTTCGGCCAGAGCACAGGTGGTGCTGGCAGCCAGGGAAAGGAAGGCGCATTCTTGCATGAATCTTTGTGCATCAGGCCTCTAGTGGCATTATATTAGGTCATAAAAGATTAAGGATTTTTTCTGCTAGATACTTAAATTTTAAAGCAGCAGACACAATCATATATCCTAATGAAAGCTGAAAAATCTATTCAATTTTTTATTTAAACAATTCCCAGTTCTGATTTTGTTATGCTGCAGAACATTTCAATTATAAGGTTTTAGTTGAAAAACCCTCAAGTCAAAAAGAAATTATATCCATTCTAATTTAAAAATATTTTACTGCTATGTAAAATTTTTTGAGGGAATTGTACTTGAGCATACATAGTCTTACACTTGTTTTAAGTTGTTTCTTATGTACACATTTTATATCTGACACTTAGAAATTAAGATTCTTTGCAGTAAACCATATAATTGTATTCTGTAATACTTGTAAAAAATTATTTCAACCCAAAGAGCTTATTAGTCTAGATCTAAACCATCTCTTATTGCTGAATTTATAACTATACCAATAACTCTTTGACATCATATAAACATAAAAAACCTATCACAGAAAATGCTAATCATGCCAGACCAGAGACATCAAGTATCTTTAGCTATAGTCAACTTAGAAGTTCATATACCAAAAGTTTAGAAGTAAAAAACAGAAGGAAATATCTCTCAATAACTAGAACAAAGAAAGATATTTTGGGAGTCTAGCCTTATGACACAAAAATCATTGAATTCGTCCACAGAATGTTAGTTCAGCAAATATTTACTATCATAAATAGGTATGTGGCAATGGGCTAGTGACAGTAATCCTGTGTTGGTAGTTAATACTGACTAGCCATACACTTTAAACTCTCAAAAATTCTTCAGAACCTAATAAAATGCTCCAACAGGGGATATAAAATTACAAATTAATTACCAGAACTTAAAAGAAGCTCAATGGAATGAACATAAAATGGAGTCAAGACAGCCTCTTCAATAAGAAAATTGGACAGATACATGCAAAAAAATGAAACTAGACCACCAATTTACACCATATACAAAAATAAAATCCAAATGGATACAGGACTTAAATATAAGACGGGAAACCATAAAAATACTAGAGGAATCCACAGGCAGCATAATCTCAGACATATGCCGAAAAAACTTCTTCACTGTTATGCTCCAAGGGCAATGGAAGGGAAAGAAAAAATAAACAAATGGGACTACATCAAAGTAAAAAGCTTTTGCACAGCAAAAGAAGCCATCAACAGAACAAGAAAGACCACTGTATGAGAGAACATATTTGCAAATGTTATCACTGATAAAGGTTTAATCTCCAACATCTACAGCTAACTTATACAACCTAATAAAAGGAGGATAAACGATCCAATAAAAAAATGGGCAACGGACCTAAATAGAACCTTTTCAAAATATGACAGAAGGAAGGCCAAGAGACACGTGAAAACACATTCAAAGTCACTAATTATCTGAGAGATGCAAATCAAAATGACAATGTGATACCATCTTACACCTGTCAGAATGGCAATCATCAACAAATCAACAAATGACAAGTGTTGGTAAGGATGCGGAGAAAAAGGAACCCTTGTGCACTGTTGGTGGGAATGCAGACTGGTGCAGCCACTGTGGAGAACAGTATGGAGTTTCCTCAAAAAACTAGAAATGGAACTCCCATTTGATCCAGCAATCCCACTCTCAGAAATATATCTTAAGAAATCAGAAACACCAATCAGAAAGGATTTATACACCCCTATGTTCATAGCAGCACAATTTACAATAGCTACAATTTGGACACAGCCTAGGTGCCCGTCAGCAGATGAGTGGATCAGAAAACTGTGGTACATCTACACAATGGAATTCTATGCTGCCATAAAAAAGAAGGAATTATTACCATTTGCAGCAACCTGGTTAGTGAAATAAGCCAGTCAATGAAGGAGAAGCATTACATGATCTCACTCATTTGTGGATAATAAAGAACATTATAAACTGATGAACAAAAGGATAGATACGGAGGCAGTAAAGCTTCAAACAGACTGTGAAATTACAGCAGGAAGATTAAAGTTAGGTGAAGTAGATAAGAGATCAATCAAAGGACTTGTATGCAAGCATATAAGCATAATCAACGAACATAGACACTGGGGGTTTGGGTTATGCCTGGGAGGAAGCGGGGGCAATGGGAAGATATGTATAAAAAAAAAAGAATACAAAAAAGGAGTGATGGAAAGAGATTAACCAAAGAACTCATCCTAGGAGAGAGGAGCCAAGATGGCAGCATAGGTCAAGACCTACACTGCTGCCTCGCACAACAATTTCAAAACTACAACTAAAAGACAGAACGAACATCATCCAGAACCACAGGAAAGTTGGCTAAGTGGAAGTTCTACAGCTAGAAGGAAAGAGAGGGGCTCACAGAGACCCAGAGGAGCTGCAAAAAGCTAAGGTACGGAGACGCGCGCGCTGAGAGAGCGGGTGCCCGAGTACCTGGCTGGCTTTCTCTGACGGGAGGGAAATGGAGACCCCCAATGGCATTGAACCTCTTATCCTACGGCACTAAACCCCAGATCCAGCTGAAACTCACACGGGGGGAGTTTGGACTGTGAAAAGGGAGAAGTGCACAGAAATTTAGGGGAGTTGCAAAAGATAGGAGGTCTGGTCACGGTGGTGCGCACGTGCACACACAGGGCGCCGGCGCCACACTGAGGACAGATTGCTGATTGTGCTGCTGGCTTTTGAGACTGGGCGGGAGACAGACCCTCCCAACTGTGCCACTTCTGAGTCCACTGGGACCCTGTCTCGGGTGAAACCCTGGAGACCTAGACTCGTGTGGTCCTGGTGCGCAGGGGAGCAGGGAAGCTGGAAAGGCAGTGGTCTAGAGGCACTGCAGGCGCGCGCGCACAAGGACCGCTCCAGCAATTACCCAGTCACGTGAGACTCTGGGGCCATGGAGGGCGGGGCCGAATGGAAGGCAAGGCAGTCCTTTAAGCCCTGAGACTCCACCCATCCCAAGCTCAACAGAGGCTTCTGTAGTCTTGCAAGTAAAAAAGTTTCCCCGACATAGTGAAAATGCCAAGACAAGGGAAGGGATCAAAAACAAAAGAAATGGAGGGAAAAAAACAACTGGATATAGAGTTCAAAACCATGCTTATAAGGGTTTTCAAGAATATGCTAGAAAAGGCGGATAAACTTAGCGAAAGCCTACTAGATACACAAAAGAGCCAACTAGAGATGCTAGAGATGATGCATAAAATTAGCGAGCCCCAAGAGGAGATGAAAAAGGACCAACTAGAGACACTAATTGAAATAAAAAATATACAGAGTCCTAACAGCAGACTAGAGAAAGGCAAGAATCAAGTCAAAAATATGAAATATAAAGAAACAGAAAACACTCAACTGGAAAAGCAAGAAGAGAAAAGAATCCAAAAATGTGAATATAATGTAAGGAGACTCTGGGACAGCTTCAAGTGTACCAACATCAGAATTGTGGGGGTGCCAGAGGAAGAGAGAGAGCAAGATACTGAAAACCTATT